>JAHREE010000339.1:12880674-12894837 GCA_033628505.1 Tringa tobata
GGTTTGATTTGGTTGGGGTTTTTTTTTTCACAGAAAATACTTTTTAAGCTAATGAGTGCTGGTTTTTAGTGACCATAATGGATTTTGAACTACGATAAACAGCATGATGACCTTAAAGAGAGCGTGTATATGTTTCAAAAAAGCTTGAAGCTATGAGAAATTTTAAGTAAAACATTCATTTTTAATTCCCAGCTCCTACATCCTTCACCAGTATTGTGTGTCTTTGGCATGTCTTGAAGTCAGATACATTATGTTTTTTGCCAAAGTGTCAGATGGTGGTGTGCTCTTTGTCATGCAGTGGTGTCAACCTGATTGTGCAAATGGGAGAAGATAGCCCTTACTGCAGCTCAGGGATCTGCCAGAAATAGAAGAGGGCCTCATAGAGCCCAATATATGATACAAAGAGAAGACACGTTGTGACTAGAGTGCCATGTCTTCTCCCATGGCTTTGTGGCCTTGTGTGCACACTGAGCAGGCAGCAGAGAAGCTGTGGCACTGGCTGTCCAGGTTGGGAGGGATGCTCCTTGCCTCAGAGGACTGCAAAAGAGGAGGCCAATCCATGTACCTAATGTTCAAGTTGTGAGGCTGGGTAGTTCTGCCTGGTTTGGCATGAACTGCAAGCTCATATAAAACAAGGTTGATCTTCCCTTGTTATGTTACTCTGGGAAGATGAAATGTTTCCCTGGTTAAAATTTGGTTTCAAACTGGAGTTCGTCATAGGCATTTTTCTGCTGTTTCTTGTTCATTTTTGGTGTAAGGAACAAGTAGTTATTGTTTGTCTAAATTTAAATTAATATAACAGTAAGTTGTCAAAACACATTGAAGACATATAGAAATAGGTCCTTTCATTATGAAGCACACACACCCACTGCAAAGCTGCTTTGAGAAGCTTACGATAAGAAGTTGTAGTAGCACAGGGGTGGAAGTGTGATTTTAAGTATGACAGGTCTAACAAGGTTCTTTGTTGAAGGGAATGATTATTTTGATGGCTAAGCTTAAAAACATACCACAATAACAATGTCAGTAACTCTCACTGAAAATCAGTTCTATCCTTCTTTGGACTGAGTAGCCTGCAAATGATGACTGAGTCTAATGGTGATGCTGCAGTGCCACATAGCTATACCCAAACTAGACTTAGATAAACTAGTGCAGGTCCTTTAAACCATATAGCCATGTTAGAATAACTCTTCATGGGCTGTTTAGTCCTGCTGAGAAGCAGGGTTTATTAGCCCAGACAGAGCAAGATCACTGCTTCCAAGATCTCATTCATCTATTTCAGCTTCACCTGAAATGTGCCAAGTAGACATCCAGCTATCCAACTCTAAGAAAACTGGAAGAAAACTTAAGAGAGAATTTTAAATGTACTTAGTCTGCAATTCACTGTTGAGAAGTACCCAAAAATATATGCATATGAACCACAGCTGGCTGAAGATAATGTAGGGTTTCATTCTGAAAATACTGATTTATCAAATGGATTTGGTCAGGCGTAAGGAACTGAATTCATACAATTCCCAGGTACTCTGAGAGCTTGCTTCCTATTTTGGTGCAGCTTGAAAGCCCTATTGCCACTGATCCCTGCAAAGCTTCCAGAGAGTTTTATCTTTATTACCACAGCATCAGTGCTGGGAACCTGGAGCTAAGCCCCAAGCTTTCTGGGGTTGATCATTGCTTCAGGGATTTTGGGTTTTTCAATATCAGCAGAGCAAAAAAGGAGTGGAAGTCCTGGAAGCAAGGGCTGTCATATCTGAATTGTGTGCCTCAGAACTCGGGCTCAGCTGTGTAGGTCCATTAGGTATCTGTCCTAGGGATGAGAAGATGTCTACTGAAATGCAGTACAGAAGCGCAGACCTTCCCAACTGCATGTCAGAACTTAATATTGTGCCTGCTTTACCTGTGACTAATATAGAAGCACTGTGAGAACCCAGTAGACTACTAGCATGTGTAGATTATTTCTTCCATACAACAGTATCTTCCCTGGATAAGTGGTTAGCACAAACTCAGTCCCATAGTTCAACAGCACAAGAATTTCACGTGAACTACCTAATACTCCACAATACATATGGAGCTACCTGATCATCCACAATAACGTGCACAGCT
Source organism: Tringa tobata (assembly GCA_033628505.1). Classification (NCBI taxonomy): domain Eukaryota; kingdom Metazoa; phylum Chordata; class Aves; order Charadriiformes; family Scolopacidae; genus Tringa; species Tringa tobata. Next base: position 12,882,772 of record JAHREE010000339.1, read on the forward strand.
CTGTCTAAAGAAGTGACAAACAAATAGCAACTGTTTGTAGGCATGAAACTTAATTCAGTCTAATAAATTTAGATGACTAATATGAGAAAGATAATGAGTAGAGAGGTTTTAATAGCATCCTAGGTTTACAGGTTCTCATGAAGATTTACATGTCCAACAGGTACATTTTTATATAATTACTTATATATAATTATATATAATTCTTTATATTCTCTCCTGTACTTGTTTAATATTCTTTGAATATCTTTTATCAGCTACACTGCTAGGGGTTCTTAAACTGATTTGTCCTGGTGTAATCCTGGATTTTATTGAGATAGGAGTACTACCTGACTTCCCTTGGGGCTGACTAATCTATTGGGATATTTGAATATGTTCTTGATGTCCCTCTTATAACACATAATTCTTTAATTTTAAGTAGGACCTGCCAATAATTTCAGGTTTTGCTCCAGAGGAAATTTTGGGGAAGCAGGGGAAATAAATGACATTTTATTAAAAGGAAAAAATCTCAATGTTTGAAATCTTTTAGATAGAAAAATGTAACTTAAACCGAAATATTCAATTGTTTCAATTTGAATGACAATACATATTTTTGGGGAGAAGATTCTGTCAGATGTTTTCAGCTAAGCACTAACCGTGCAAGGGAAGAAACAGTTTTTGCAAGTTAATTTATCAGTAAGAATATGTGAACATATGGCCATATTATTACTTACAGCTTTGAGTCACACTGGTACCATATTAAAAAGTCATCTAGTTGACTAATGCATGTTACTATGTTTTCGATGGTGTAGTGGGTTGACATTGGCTGGATGCCAGGTGCCCACCAAGACACTCTATCACTTCTCTTCTCAGGAGGACAGGAGGGGAGGAAGTAAAATAGAAAAGAACTCATGGATCAAGACAAAGGCAATTTAATAAAGCAAAAGTGAAGACCACATGTGGAAACAAAGGCAAACAAAAGATTTTCTTTTCTGTGTCCCATCAGCAGGCAATGTCCAGCCACTTCCTGGGAAGCAGGCCTTTAGTATATGTATAGCGGTTGCTCTGGAAGACAAACGTCATAAATAACAAATGTCCCCCATTATTTTCCTTTCTCTTAGTTTTTATTGCTGAGTGGACATCATATGGTATGGAATATCCCTTTGGTCAGTTTGGATCAGCTGTCCTGGATATGTCCCTTCCCAAGATCTTGCCCACACCCAACGTACTAGTGAGGGGAGGGAATGTTGGAGGGACAGCCATGGTGCTGTGTAAGCATTGCTCAGCAGTAGCCAAAACACCGGTGTGTTATCAACACCTTTCTAGCTGCCAAAACAAAGCACAGCACTGTGAGGGCTGCTATGGGGAAAATTAACTCCGCCTCAGCCATATTCAATAAAAACGGTTTATCTAGGCAACCAAATGAGAAATAATAATGGCAAATTAAATGGTACATTGGGTCAAGAAGAAAAGTAGAGAAAAGGGAGAACTAAAATAGACAAATAGTTAATAGCTCTGCGTTTTATGTAGAATAGTGGGAGTCATGCTGTGAAAAACTGAATCTATTTGCAAGTTTTATTAAGCATTGGAAAAGCACAAGTAAGAAAAGATTCTTGCAAAAGAATTTCTAAGTAAAGCATGAGTTTTCAGTCAAATAAGTCCCATTAATAAAAGTTGAATCTTGTAGTTACCACTCATTTTCTCACTTTGGTTAGATTCAGTGAGGTTAGCAAACCTCTGGTCTCTGTGTACTAGAAGGTCTGAAGCCTTTGAAGCAAATGTATTATAAGTGCACAAACAGTGATTTATAAGCCAAGTGCATTGTTTTATAACAGCATGGCAATGGTATGGATAACCTGAAGTGATGCCATATGAGCAGGGTGTTCTCCTCTCATCAGCAGAGTACCCTTGATTTGGTTATAGAAGGACTTTTTAGGTGGAGGAAAAACATTGCACAGAATGTAGACCTTTGCTCTCAGTGGGACAGACACTCTTCCTAGCTTCCTAATGCCCTCTAGGTATAGAAGTGTCCCCTTACTTTGCCATGGAGTTATGATCTGCCATTTCTTTTCAAGACATCTTATAACCTATCTGGATGACACGATTCAGGCATGGGCTGCTTTTCAATATATTCACATACTAGTAAATGTTTAGGGAATGCAAAAGGGATCAGGTGTGATGGCAGTGCAGATCAGGGAACTCTATGCACATTGAAGAAATGTTGTGCACACCTTCTTACCTCAATCCTACAAATGCCCTAAAATAAGCAAAATGTGAGAAGGAAATTGTGCAGAACTCTTCAAGAAAGATATCACAGGTAGGAAAGTAACTGAACTGGGACAAACAGTTGGAGAAAGAGGTATTGGCTTTTTTTTCTTGCTTCAGACAGTTTACAAGTTAAACAACACCAGCTTGTGCCCAGACATACTGTAATCAGGCAGTAATCATCATACTGTAATCATAAGACATGGGGTAAGATATCATATCACAAAACAAGTTAGTCCAAGCTCTCTATTCAGTGCAAATTGCATCCTGACAACAGCGCTATATGATTATTGTATTATGTTTCTGTGTTTGTTTTCCAGCATTATTTGTAGGTTCTTGAAGCAAACTGGCATCCTAAAATATATTGTTCAAGAATTGGCCAATGTTATGTACTGTATAATCAGCATAGAATGGTTAGAGTTGAAAGGGACTTTAAAGATCATCTAGTTCCACCCCACCCCCACCCCCCTTCAGTGACCGGAGACATCTTCCACTAGACCAGGTTGCTCAAAGTCCCATGTAACCTGGCCCTGAACACTTCCAGGGATGCAACATCCACAACTTCTCTGGACTACCTGTTCTGCTGTCTCACCACCCTTACAGTAAACAATTTCTTCCTAATATTGAATCTAAATCTACCCACTTTGAATTTAAAACAATTACCCTTTGTCCTATCGCTACACTCCCTGGTAAAGAGCCCTTCTCCACCTTGTCTCTAGGTGCCCTTCAAGTACTGTGAGACTGCTATAAGGTCCCCCCAGAAGCTTCTCTTCTCCAGGTTAAACAACCCAAACTCCCTCAGCCTGTCTCCATAGGAGACATGCTCCAGCCCTCTGATCATCTTTGTGGCCCTCCTCTGGACTTACTTCAGCAGGTCCATGTCCTTCTTATGTTGGGGATTCCAGATTTGAATGCAGTACTCTAGGTAGAGACTCACCAGAGTTGAGTAGAGGGAGACACCACCTCCTTTCACCTGCTGGCCACGCTTCTTTTGATACAGCCCAGGATGCAGATGGTTTTCTAGGCTGTAAGTGTGCATTGCCACCTAATTTGAGTTTCTCATCCACCAATGCCCCCAAGTCCTAGTCCTTCCCCACAGGACTTCTCTCAATTCATTATCTGTGAAGCCTGTATTTATGTTTCGGATTGCCCTGACCCAGGTGCAGGACCTTGCACTTGGCTTCATTTGACTTCATGAGGTTCACATGGGCCCACCTCTCAAGCCTGTCAAGGTTCCTCTGGATGGCATCCCTTCCCTTCAGCATGTTGACCTCATCACACAGCTTGGTGTCATCAGCAAACTTGCTGAGCATGCACTCCATCCCACAGTCCATGTTGCCAACAAACATGTTACATAGTACTGGTGCCAGTACTGACCTCTGAGGAGCGCCAGTCATCACTTGTTACCACTTGGACACCAAGCTGTTGACTGCAACTCTTTGAATGTGGTGATCCACCCAGTTCCTTATCCACTGAGTGGTTCATCCATCAAATCTGTGTCTCTTCAATTTAGAGACAAGGATGTTGTGCAGGACGGTGTAAAATATTTTGCACAAGTCCAGTTAGATGATGTCAGTTGCTCTTCCCTTATCCACCAATGCTGTAACGCCACTGTAGAAGTCCACCAAATTTGTCAGGCACAATTTGCCCTTAGTGAAGCTATGTTGGCTGTCACCAATCTCCTTATTTTCATGTGCCTTAGCATAGTTTCTAGGAGGATCTGCTCTGTGGTCTTGCCAGGCACAGAGGTGAGACTGATCAGCCCAAGCTCCCAATTGGCCAGTGTTGTTGTAATATTGCAATAAAATCAGAGGGTTCGAGTCTGTACACAGATATTCTGAACTTTGATACCCAACATTACTAACTGACTGAAAACTCTCGCAGCTTCTTACATTTATGTAAATTCACTATTTATTACTGCACACTGTTTCTAAACAGTGTTTTCTATCACAAGTTGTATGTCCTTCAAATTTATTGTAGTCTGTAGAATTGAATGAAAAAATGGCATACCTGTGAACTATTGAGAAACTGACAGATATTCTCTTCCTATCTCTGTTATCACTTGGATAATTCAGGTGATCTCTCATAACTTACCTAGAAAAGGATGCACAGTGTGGAAGATGGAACATAAAGCTTATAGGCACATCATCCCTGCAAATGTCAGAGGTGTTTCCAGGCTAATAATAATTTGTTTCATTAATTAAAGTATATCTTTAAGACCACAGAATACTAAAATGCTGAGCTGACTTACCTGTTACCAAGCTGACTTTATGTCTGAGTCCTTGAGCTGCCTCTCTGCATAAGACAGTACACAGGCAGCATTCAAGGAGCTCCTAAAATGAACTGCCATGGCTGCTGTGCAGATGGATGGGTTGTATTTACCAGGAGAAATTAAATTATTTATTTTGAGTTTCTGGCAGACAAACCACCAAATGCTATTGCACCATTTCTGGCAAGAGCACTTGATGATGCATGCAAACAAGGTCTGTTTAATGAGCTGCTGGCCAAGAGGAGGCAGCAGAATTTAATCTTAAGACTTACATCTTCTTGAACATATGGTGCTAAACGAGCATCTTTCACAGCCCAACTAGTAATGAGAACTAATCTGAATTGGGCTAGCAGTAATCTGTAACAGACCAAATAGGAGAATCATATTTCTTATTTTCAGTGAACAGTTAATTGCATCTCTTAAAGTACACTATTTTAATGACATAGAAATTAATTTCAAGAGGTGGATATGAACCAATGAAATTTCAAGTCTGCACAGTGTCATAAAAACAAGACAGAGCCAGGAAGGGTCAACCAGTAGAAGGCTTTTTGGTATAATAAACATTACCATATTACTTTTGTTTATATAGTGTTTCACTTATGCTCATCCATATCATGACAACCACAGCATAGTCAAAAATCTGTTTCTAATACATTCTGGAAGCCCTGACAATGTTTGCATCTTGCATACAGCCTCCCATTGAGACTGAAATGCAAAGGCTGAATGGAATAAAATCAGTCAATATAACAATTCTTAGATGAATATTTAAAACTGTGTGCATATAGAAAGATAGGAATGATGAAGGAAAGAAGGAAAGGAAGGAGGAAGGAAAGGAAGAATTAGTTGGTATACATACTAAAGCTAAGCAAATTCCACACCCTTGAAGCTGCTTCAAAAAAGTAGGAGTGCCTGACACCTAAATGGCATGGATACAGTATTTTACCCAAGTGTTGTTTGTAAGCACCGATATTTGTCAAAACATTGCTCTAAGAAAAGACCTGGAATATAGTCAAAATTTATACTCTAGATGACTGGAAAATTAAGCCATCTTGACATTAAATCAATTATTTTGTAGACAGCCAGTGTAAAATACTAAATATTTACATGAAACATACGCCTGATCAATGTGTTACAATTGCAGACCAGGTGTGGTATTGCTGTCTGCACTGACTGCAAGGAGCAGCTGAGTGCTGAGAGCCCTGCTCTTAAAATATTTTATCTTGGTGGTTATGAGGAATGGAAGCATTTCTGCTGTTACTTGGTTACATAGAACATTATAGAACCAATAAAGGCATAACTAGGCAAACTGCAGAGGTGCCAACATTTGTGTAAATATACAATGACATTCTTGATGTGTTGGAATGGCAAGTAACTAATATCTTGGGGGAGAGGAAGAAATGCACACACACATATATTTTATATATCTATATATCTACTTCTTGGTTCAGATAGGTTCCACTCTTTGTAAAACTTCTGTCTTTCCTTGAAATTAAATCAGTTCTAGAGGAATTTCTGGGTACAATCTGTCTGATTTCAACTATATATTTATTTTATTAATTTTGCATTAATTTTGTATTTTCTGTACTTGCATGGTAAAACAAAGGAAAAAAGCATTCTCAACAACTTGCTTTCTAAAATGCAACCCCAGTTATGCAACTATAATGATGATTTCATACTGCTGGGATAAAACAAAAAATAAAAAATTAATACCACTGCTAGATGTTAGATGAAAATGAAAGAGATGATAGAAAGAGGGATGAATTTGGTGTATATTACGACCATATTATCCCTTTCTCCATAGAAATCTTGTGTGCTTACTATTTAAAATATATACACACGTAATTTATGTAAGATATTGTTCAACTAACTACTTAAAAAGTGTAGCATTTAGACAGCCTGAATTCCTTATTTGCCTTGTTTTTTATTACTATCTGGCTTAGGATCCTTGGGTCTACTTGGTAATTATTACACTTTTAAAAGTGTAATGTCATTCAAAGTGTATGAATATTCTTCATATAAGTAACTGAACTGGACCCACAGTGCTTAAATATGGTGAAATCCATTCAGGAATAAATTCATAAGCATAGGAGATCTATATTACAAAAAAACACTTTTCTACCGCACTCTTTTGGCCCTCCAGTCTATGCTCATCTCTTCTTTTCATAAGTTTATTTCTACATTGAAAGGTATTTACAGATAAGCACTTATAAGAATTACAAAGCTGTTGCACGTACTGATTTCTACATAAGTACATAAGTGCAGGGAAGGAAAATGGGGTGCACGTATGTATGCATTTGTAAATACTACATGGATTCTTCTATTGTTAACACTACGTTGAGATAAAATTTAGTGCTAAGCAACATTATCTTGTCGCAATAGGACCAGGCCCCGTGACCTTATCCAAATAGCACAGGAGCCGTGATGGTTGTCCCTTGGAGGGTTGTTACACTCTTTTTATCCAGGCAAACATATTTTAATTTGGATGCATTCCAGGGAGGCAATTAAAGAACTGCATAACTTTTGGTGTATTTTAATTTGTTCTTCAAAGCAGCACTTGCTGATGTGGACTAATCAGCTTTTATGTGCCAGTGAAAGCACAGAACATGATGACAGATGGTAAGCCAGAAAAATTCCTGTAGCTAAATACCCACTGTCATTGTTAACCTAGAGAGTGACAACTTCGGTGTCATTTTGTGCAGGATGTGAGAGTTTTCTTTTAGCTATAGCTAAGTGCTCAAAATATCATGGACTGCCTGTAGTATGTTGTATTTGAACGTGAAAACACCCAACTGACATCGAGATATCCCTGATGAATGCTGCAAGTTCAGTTAGGCAAGACATGTTTGTGGCAATGTCACTGTGCAATGTCTAACTTCCTAATCAGTGCATCTGTCTTTTCTTATCCTCTCATAATGTCCATCAGTAGCCAGTTAACCAGATTAAACATAGGGGAGATATCTCAACTGCCTAATTAACTGTGTAAGGGGAAAAAAACCCCACACAGAGAAGTTCTGCTGATATTTCTGCTCAATATTCTAATGGATCTACAATAAATATGCTATGTTTCATTTCAACTAAAAAAATCCATGCTTAAGAACCCTTAGAAACAATCAAGATCTTAGTATCAGGAACATCAGAGGAGGAATACACTTCAAATTCATGTGCCTCCATAAAAACATAAAAACAGAATGTAATGCAACTGCACATGTTCTAAATTAAGATCTCTGCAATACAAAGAGAATGCTACTCTGAGAATTAAAATACAGTTTCATTTTTAAAAAACTGTTTTTCTATTGTGCTATTCAAATTGTAATTTAGTTTATAGATTATATCATTTATCATCTAAGTGATGGGGAAACACTGACTTGTCAATATTTTCTAGAAAGAATATTAAGAATTAAGGTATGAGGCTGGGAAAGAAGAAGGTAGTATTTCAAAACAAAGCCAGTCTGAACACCCATCTTTCACTCAGACTACCAGAGTTATATTCCATACTCAGATACCTGGTGCCTAAACACAGATAATCACATTTGGCACACTGGAACCGCATGATAGCACTTCCTGGTAACTATTTTGAGGGTGAAGTTTTTTCCCCTTGCAAGGGTAAACATTTCATAGGGTGGTGAAGACAACCCCTTAGCTTCACTGAATGTGTTGTGGGGTTTTTTTATTTTTAGAGAACATTTGATCTGTTTGGAACTTTTTGACCAGCTCTTTCTCTCAGGCACTGTTTTCCCAAATGCTTCCTTGCTTCAATCCACGAAAGACTAAAATCTTCCCAAAGAAGTCACATATGTATAAAAGCTAGTTAAACATAAGAACAGTTTATCATTGGTATGAGGTGAAAAGTTTCAAAGAAAACTAACTTTATGTTTTCTAAGATCTTTGAAATCCAAAAAAATTACGCTTGATGTATAAAGCATTGATTCAGTCCATATTGAAGAAAACAGAGAATGCAGTCAACAACTTAATCTTCTCACCTTGTTCTGTGCACCTGATGAAAGTAGGAACAAGAAGAATAGCAGCTAAAATTCCCTGCAATTAATCCTAAATGTCTTTCTGATTTTCTCGTTAGCTGAATTCTGTGCAGCAGGCTAAGGGAAGTATACTGGGGTCACAATTGGTAGGGATTGGAAAGAACCTGTGGATATCACCTAATCGAATTCCCATGCTAAAGCAGATTTACCTACAGCAGGTTGGACATGATCACGTCCAGGTGGGTTTTGAATATCTCCAGGGGAGGAGACTCCACAACCTCTCCAGGCAGCCCGTTCCAGTGCTCTGCCACCCTCAAAGCAAAGAAGTTTTTCCTCATGTTTAGATAGAATTTTCTGTGTTCTAGCTTGTGCCCTCTGCTCCTTGTCATGTCACTGGGCACCACTGAGAAGTATCTGACCCCATCCTCTTGACACCCACCCCTTAGATATTTATAAACATTGATAAGATCCCCTCAGTCTTCTCTTCTCCAGGCTAAATAGACCCAGGTATCTCAGCCTTTCTTCATCAGAGAGATACTCCAGTTCCCTTATCATCTTCCTAGCCCTCCGCTGAACTCTCCCCAGTAGTTCCTTGTCTTTCTTGAACTGGGGAGTCCAGAACTGGATGCAGTATTCCAGATGGGGCCTCATGAGGGCAGAGTAGAGGGGAAGGATGACCACTCTCAACCCGTTGGCCATATTTTTTTAAATGTACTCCAGGAGACCATTGACCTTCTTGGCCACAAGGACACATTGCTGGCTCATGGTCAACCTGTTGTCCACCTGGAGTGCCAGATCTTTCTCTTCAGAGCTGCTTTCCATGCAGGTCTCCTGCCTCCTTTGCTTGATTTATTACTCATAGGGGTGCACTGATATTGAGCTTGGAGAAAGCAGTGCTTGAATATTAACCAGCTGTCTTGGACCTCCCTAATTTCTAAAGCCCTAACCCATGGGATTCCTCCAAGAAGGCCAAAATTAGATGTCCTGAAGTCCAGTGTTATAATCCTACTTACTGCCCTGCTTCTTCCGTGCAAGATCCTGACTCCACCATCTCATGGTTACTGCAGCCAAGGCTGCCCCCAACCTTCACAGCCCCAACCAGTCCTTCTTTGTTTTTTAGTACAAGGTCCATCAGCACACCTCTCCTCATTGGCTTCTTTATGACCTGTGTAAAAAGTTATCATCAATGGTCTGCAGAAACCTTGTGGACTGTCTACCCCTGGCTGTGTTCTCTTTCCAGCAGATGACAAGGTTGAAGTCTCCCATGAGAACCAGGGCCTATGATCATGAGGTCATCTTCAGCTGTCTGTAGATGGCCTCATTAACTTCCTCTTCCTCACGGGTGACCTACAGTAAACATCCAAATCAGTGTCACCCATATTAATCTGCCCCTTAATTCTTACCAACAATCTCCTTATATGTCCTTCTTAATTGCAGAGTATGCTAAGTGGGAAAAGAGAAAAGGAGCATGTGGTAGGCTTTGCTTATAAAATGTTGTCTTCCAGTTTAAATCTCCAAAATAAGGTTTCCTTCATTGTCATATATAAAATTTCTTCATGCATTCTTCGTGGAGATACTGTTTACTTTTCTTTCAATGCAGCTTGGAATGTCTCATTCCTTTTGTAGGGCTCAGATGGCAACCCTGCATTCAGCAATTTCATGTCAAAAAATTTCCTGGCTGGAAGATTTCCATCACTTGCATGTTTACCTGGGGACATCTGACATATTCCCTACCACCTAGCTTACACTATGTCTTTTTATTAAGCTCCAGCTGAGTGCTGTCTGCATGTTCAGCTATTTCTGAAAAATACATATTAGCAGCTTGAATTCTCACATTTGGGACTGGCTGCCAAGATTCTCCCAATCCCTAGACCCTACTGGATTGTCACAGCACTTTTTATACTTTGCTTAGTGCATGTTTTGTTTGTTTGTTTGTTTTTTAAATATGTGCAATTGCCTGGAGGTTTCTTTTTTACAGTTCACAGTAGATTTCACACACAGTTCACACACACAAACTCAGTGCAGCCAGCCAACACTAAAAAGAGGCAAGCTACAAGACACTAGGTAATTGCAAAGTATAATATAAAAAGGATTGCAAAACGTATCAGACAGATTGTCTGTATGTCTAATATACTCTCTAACTCTTCTTCATTCTGTAATGTATTACAGGTCCATAAAAATACTGCCTTGGACAGGAAAGAGAAGCCACCCAAAGATGTGTAGAAATGTCACACCGAACAATTTCATTCTACCACTTTGAGTGTCTTCATGTTTTCATGATAAAACAGTCCCCGGCAGTGCCCTACTTTTACTATGTGGTATCTCCAAAATGACCAGACTTGCATGAAGGAGGAAGCTACAGAAATCAGCTAAAGAGAGGAAGAGCCTGTAATGAGCAGAGCTGGAGGGAGAGGAAAGGAATAGGGAAGCAATATTGGCTGTGTATTGCAAATGAAGATTGATTTGGTATTTTAAATGAGATCTAGAGCTGAGCACTTCATCGTGTGTTTGGCCCGCTGACATGGTTACAAGCATGCTGTTTTCTGAGAAGGATCATATCCAGGTTTGCAGCTTGACAGTCTAATGCCTATTTCTTTGGAAGTGGCAGTTCATTTGAGCTGCCAGCCTGGTTAACATTGCCAGTAGTCTTTTTGAGAAGCTTGGTAACATGATACTGGATGAGCATGGATATTTGACCCTAGTGAGCCTGTGTTTTTATTACATGAGATTACCTTACTGATTAGTCTTGCTTCTCAGCAAGATTCTAGGTTGTGCATCAGTTCCTTGAATCAATGGACCTGACCCTGGCTTTGTGTCCTGATGCTCACTTCTGTGTCCCTTCCTCCTCAGTTAATTAACTTTAGCTCCACCTGATCTTAGATCCTTTTGCGTGGTGTAGGACTCTTGACCATCAGCTCAACTCCAACTTGATTTTTGCTTTGATTTTCCAGATAGTACAATCCTCAGCTGGTGCACTTTCTTCTCGAGTGTGGCCAGCAGGTCGAGGGAGATTATCCTGCCCCTCTACTCTGCCCTGGTGAGACCCCGTCTGGAGCACTGTGTCCAGTTCTGGGCTCCTCAGTTCAAGAAGGACAGGGAACTTCTGAAGAGGGTACAGCAAAGGGCCACAAAGATGATTAGGGGCCTGGAGCATCTCTCTTACAAGGAAAGGCTGAGGGACTTGGGTCTTTTTAGTCTTGAGAAGAGAAGACTTAGGGGGGAATCTAAGCAATGCATACAAATACTTAAAGGGAGGGTGTCAGGAGGATGGGGCTGGTCTTTTTTCAGTGGTGCCCAGTGACATGACAGGAGGAAATGGGCACAAACTAGAGTATAAGAAGTTCCACCTAAACGTGAGGAGGAGCTTCTTTACTGTGAGAGTGGTAGAGCACTGGAACAAGCTGCCCAGAAAGGTTGTGGAGTCTCCTTCTCTGCAGACATTCAAAACCTGCCTGGACAAGTTCCTGTGCAACATGCTCTAGGTGGACCCACTTTGGTGGTGGTGGGGGGTGGGGTGGACTAGATGATCTCCAGAGGTCCTTTCCAACCCCATATGATTCTATGATTTTATGATTCTAT
>JAHREE010000339.1:12895048-12974057 GCA_033628505.1 Tringa tobata
AATATTGGCTGTGTATTGCAAATGAAGACTGATTTGGTATTTTAAATGAGATCTAGAGCTGAGCACTTCATCATGTGTTTGGCCCGCTGACATGGTTACAAGCATGCTGTTTTCTGAGAAGGATCATATCCAGGTTTGCAGCTTGACAGTCTGATGCCTATTTCTTTGGAAGTGGCAGTTCATTTGAGCTGCCAGCCTGGTTAACATTGCCAGTAGTCTTTTTGAGAAGCTTGGTAACATGATACTGGATGAGCATGGATATTTGACCCTAGTGAGCCTGTGTTTTTATTACATGAGATTACCTTACTGATTAGTCTTGCTTCTCAGCAAGATTCTAGGTTGTGCATCAGTTCCTTGAATCAATGGACCTGACCCTGGCTTTGTGTCCTGATGCTCACTTCTGTGTCCCTTCCTCCTCAGTTAATTAACTTTAGCTCCACCTGATCTTAGATCCTTTTGCGTGGTGTAGGACTCTTGACCATCAGCTCAACTCCAACTTGATTTTTGCTTTGATTTTCCAGATAGTACAATCCTCAGCTGGTGCACTTTCTTCTCGAGTGTGGCCAGCAGGTCGAGGGAGATTATCCTGCCCCTCTACTCTGCCCTGGTGAGACCCCGTCTGGAGCACTGTGTCCAGTTCTGGGCTCCTCAGCTCAAGAAGGACAGGGAACTTCTGAAGAGGGTACAGCAAAGGGCCACAAAGATGATTAGGGGCCTGGAGCATCTCTCTTACAAGGAAAGGCTGAGGGACTTGGGTCTTTTTAGTCTTGAGAAGAGAAGACTTAGGGGGGAATCTAAGCAATGCATACAAATACTTAAAGGGAGGGTGTCAGGAGGATGGGGCTGGTCTTTTTTCAGTGGTGCCCAGTGACATGACAGGAGGAAATGGGCACAAACTAGAGTATAAGAAGTTCCACCTAAACGTGAGGAGGAGCTTCTTTACTGTGAGAGTGGTAGAGCACTGGAACAAGCTGCCCAGAAAGGTTGTGGAGTCTCCTTCTCTGCAGACATTCAAAACCCGCCTGGACAAGTTCCTGTGCAACATGCTCTAGGTGGACCCACTTTGGTGGTGGTGGGGGGTGGGGTGGACTAGATGATCTCCAGAGGTCCTTTCCAACCCCATATGATTCTATGATTTTATGATTCTATCTCAAACTGAGTAATCTGCTGTCTTCATCCTCCACATTTCTCTCTCTCATTTTACCTTCTACAGTCACGTAATACAAAACACATCTCTGAAAAGAATGATCCACTGACTTCAGAAATCTTCCTAATGGGCTTAACCTTTCAAGATTTGAAAATTGCAACAGGGTTTAAAAATAATCTTGACCACAATATAAGTTTTTGTAGGAGAAATATCCTTTGTTTTCCTCACTGTTGTGGTTTAACCCCAGCCAGCAGCTAAGCACCACACAGCCACTCGATCATTCCCCCTAGCTGGGATGGGGAAGAGAATCAGAATAGTAAAAGTGAGGAAAAACTCATGGGTTGAGATAAAGCCAGTTTAATAGGTAGAGAAAAAGCCGTGCACACAAGCAAAGCAAAACAAGGAATTCATTCACTGCTTCCCATCGGCAGGCAGGTGTTCAGCCACATCTCCAGGAAAGCAGGGCTCCATCATGCTTAATGGTTCCTTGGGAAGATAAACACCATCTCTCTAAACATCTCCCCCTTCCTCCTTCTTCCTCCAGCTTTATATACTGAGTATGACACCATAGGGTATGGAATGTCCCTTTGGTCAGTTGGGGTCAGCTGGTCTGTCTGTCCTCACCCAAGTTCTTGTGCATCCCCATCCTCCTAAGTGGTGGGGTGGTCTGATGAGCAGAAAAGGCCTTGGCTCTGTGTAAGCAGTGATCAGCAATAACCAAAACATCCCTGTATTATCAACACTGTTTTCAGCACAAATCCAAAACATAGCCCCATACTAGCTGCTATGAAGAAAATTAACTCTATCCCAGCTAAAACCAGCATGCTCACAAATGAATTTAGAATTCCATAACTGTAAGAAGCAAAAGGAAAGGGCATCCAAGGAACAACAGTCATGATATATGTCAAATATTTCAACTGTCTTCTCTACTTTTACTCAAATTATCAAGCAGTGATATGTTAGTTTGGAGGATTAATCAAAGATTGTTTTTCCAAGTTCATCACAAAACCGGAGAAAAAGTTTATGGTTGGTTTTTTTTCTTCATTCTGATGGTAATCACCTTCTGGATACTTCTGAATCATCTCTGCTTAAGGTTGACTTTTAAAATGAAAAGTCACATGGCATGAGAACATCATCCTGGAGGTGGCTTTCTGAATCATCTGGCCCTGTTTCCCTGCTATTGCTAAATAACACATATTGGTATGAAAGTGTGACAATGGCATAACATCTTTGTCCCTGTGATAACTGAGTATTCAGTTTTCCCTCTGTTTTGAAAGGAATAGGGGGGGGGAATGAGCATACCTAAGGAATACCAGAAACAGCAACACCAATGAGTTTTCTTAAGAACCACTTTTTTTTTAGTAATCATTTGAATATATGGGTTGAACATGTGGGTACCATGTCCACAGAAAAGTGAAGGTGACAGGCAGTTGCCTTTCTTTCTATAGAAACAGATAACATGAGTTTTAGATTCAGTGGATCTTTCTGTATGCATTTGTTACAGTCCAGGAAAATGTCCTTTATCAACTACTAGCTTTTAAAGAAAGGAAATAAATATACTGGTTTCTCAACGAATAAAAAATTTTCCTCTTTATCATCCAAAAATAACAACTCACGTTGAAGACATGAAGGCATTTGACTCAGACCTTTTTTTCTTCCTGATGACTTTTGGTTTTTACAGGTTACTTGATCTGCTACAACCTGAAAAATCAATATCTTCATATTTTACCTTAGCTACCCAGTGCTTTCCTCTATATATCTTCCTGTCAGATAGAAGGCTGAGAAGGTGATAAAAAATCTTGAACTTGGATTAGTACATTTCACAATGTAGATGTCCTATAAAAAATATGACACACCAGGTCAATCACTCTCCTGTGGAGAATAGAACTGCATTTAGTTTTGAATTTGGCAAGATCTTGAGATGACCAGTGTGGTGATAGAAACTACTGCGTTCCTACTTTTGTACTTGAATGAAAAAAGTTAACCAAAAATAAGAAGACAGTGTTTATTGAACTTCATTGCAGATAGATTTATATTTTAGGTAATTGAACAGAGATTCAGAAGTCATGGAAAAGTAATGATCACAGTACGTGATCTGGCCCATGTGATTGTGCAAGAGTTTCCTTTGTCTTTCCATCCATCCTCCTACATTACAAAAGCAATAACAATAGCCACTGAAGAGAAAGCGTGCCAGAACATCTTCTCAGACTATTCTGTGCTTCTTGTACAGGTTTTACCGGTGTCTGGTAACCTAATGACAGTCTCTGTTATATTTTGAAAGTGCAAATACTGTGTTCCAGAGAATATATATGATCACCACAATCTCGGGATCAACAAGAGGAAATCTGAATGTTTAAACTATGTAGTTTCGAGAATCTATCAAACGGGCTGTAATTTTATGTGATGAGGGAACTTGTATTCAATGCTAGCACACAAAATAATAGCAGGTATGGGTATCTAAGGAATATCACAGAATACATTAACATGGTATATTACTGTAGCTATGTTGCTATACTGTAGCTATGTTGCTATAAAGTGTATTAAGGACCAAAATAATCTATTAAAGTTTTATAGAAGTAATTATTTAGGTTCACTTCCTATAATTTAGTTCAACAATGTTTGAGGTGTGGATTGAATATAAATCCAAATTATTTGTTTATTACTTACTTTCCCAGTTTGTATAGAAACTACTATTAGGATTACTAGGTTATTTCCCAAAAGTATTTTTATTCTAATTGATTTTATTTTTGTTCTCATCACTGCAGTAAATCTTTCCTTATTTTCAATAGCAATCAGTGATCTGTTCCGAAACCATTTTTCCTGAAATGTGAGAGCTCTTTAATATCTTTTCTATGTATTTCTCAGCCTCTGTGATTTAGTAAATACAGAACTCCTCTTAGCAAATTAAGCACCTCTGAATAGTCACTTTCAATCATAGGAGTCACCATTTTTTCATGGATATATAAATGTTATACACAGTTCTCACTGTGGAAGCCTGAAGTAGAGGCCACACATAATACAGAAGTTAAGACATTCATGCTTGGTTATCTGAACTTTAACAGTCACTGAAAGATTTGTTAATGTTCAGCCCTTCTGAAAGCTGGTCACTTTTATTAATTGCCTGACTATTGATTTAGTTTACTATAGATTTAGTATTGATTTTAGTTGAGCATCGCCCCTGAAGTGGGTTATTCATACCAACTGGCTTAAAGATAACATGCCTCCCCATGGGAAATTTTTTATTTGCTGAAACTGCCTACAAATAGCCAGTCTACAAATTTTGCATGGGCTGAAGCTGCCTACAACTCAAATCTAAATCTGTAAATCTAGAAGTACTCACAAAACAGGTAATTACTTACAGTACTTATTTGGGCAAACAGCTACTGTTATTTTTCTTTCTGAGGCCTTTCTTTGTTTTTAATTATATTCAGCATTTTAAATGCTTCAGTGAATATTCTAGGGAAATGATTGACAACTCTGTGTTAGTCCTGTGTTAATCTATAGATGTTAATAGTTAGCATTCAGAATTTACAAAGCAGTTTTGTGGCATGTACAGGAGAGAAGACAATTAATTCCTTTGCTGGGTGATCAGAGATTTCTAGTAACTGCTAGATGAACTCTATGCATATGATAACACTTATATCAGTTTTAGCCATCCAGCTTCCATGTGCAATCTCATATCCACAAATAGTCACAAACTGGAACTCAACTGTTATTGTTTTGCTCTTTTTAATGCCTAGAAATTTTAAGTAGGATTTATCACAGTTACAAAATTAAAAATATTTCCTCTAATCTGCAGTACATTCACAGATTGATAGCATATTTCAGATAAAAATACGCTTATGTAATTAGTATTAAAAACTTATCTCTGGAGAGAGTTTATTGCCTATTAGCAACTGCTGACCTCTCCAGAAGATTTGTGCATAGGTATATTTGTATCTCTGTGTAGGTAGCAATCTTGAAAAAGCCTAAAAGATTTTAATGAGTAATTTTAGAAGCAATGGAGAAAAATAACGTTGTAAATATTTTTTAATCCTGTGAATCACAACTATAATCAGTACCTGTAAATCATTTATTGTGCCAAAATTCTTTTTTAAAAAAGATTATGTATTTTGCTTCCATTTATATTAAATTTTTTGTCTCTATTCTTTATACTCAAATATCATGGTTTGGCTTTTTTCTGCATCCCCAAACTAAAATTAGAATTGCCACCTTTGTGCTCCAGCCAAGTGGCTAAGAGCTTTATAGAATCATTCACCATCTGAAAACCTTGAAACATATTTTAAAAAAAAATCAGGTTGTATCATAAACTGGCTTTAACAGCATATTGCTTTGTTAATACTTTTGCAAGAAATTGTTTTTCTTATCTAATTTTAGATGCAGCTCCACATTATAGAGATGCTGCACTTTTGTCTTCCTCTGAAATGCAAGTTTGAAGGCTCTTTATTTTTTAAGTATTTTTAGGTTTTTTTTAAAGAAAAATATCTTTTTCCTACCAAGCAACCAACAGGTGCTACTGTGGAAATGCAGACAAATGAGGTTCCTTCTGTTTTAAAGATGTTTTTGTGTTTTATAGGTATATTGTGCCTTTTCATGACATAATCAATTCTTCTAAATGACATTTTTATAGCTGTTTATTTGGATTCTATGTTTATATTTTTATGCATTTAAATGTTTTCCCTATTACCATTTTAATATAATTTGAGACATAAAAATATCAAAATGTTAACCTTTCATCTAATATCTCAAACTTTTTTTTTAAGTATTAATGAATGCTACTTCACAGAATTTTTCTGGTATTGGTAATCCTTGTCATTTCAAAGCATTTAGCATACTGGAAAATAGATGTACAGTAGTATGAAGCAACTTGCTGAAGATTAAACAATGACTTGCAAAGCTACTTTTATGTGAGTAGGAGGAGCACAGCTAGATATACTTCCTCTGTGTGTATGAAGGCAGCAATTTATGTGTCAGATGGGTACAGGATTGACAGTGTGCTTTTTTTGTCTGTAGTCTTTAGTGGGTATCTGTAAACCACAGGTGGTTGGTAGACTGCAGCCTGGCATGCATGAATTCAGGGTATGTTCACACCACAGGTAGTGGAATGACTGAAGCTTGCATTTGCAGATGTAAATTTGAATTACCTGGCTGGGACACTAAACAGCAGAATAGCCATGGCAACAAGGAGCTCAGCACAGCTGACTATGCAGATGCTGAGCAGGTTTATAGATGGTGCTGAGCGCTGTCCTGTGGTGTGTACACAGCTGGAAATGTGAAGATTTGACAAAAACTATTGCATTTGTATCTACGTTGGGAGCAGTCCTTTCCTTGACTGCAGAGAAAAGGGACCTTTGGGGACTGTCCTCCAGGTCTTAGACTTTCTGCTCTGGAGAGACCCAGAAGCTGCACTCTTCTGAAACTCCCACCCAGCTACCGTAAACTGTAGCAAGACTACAACAAAGTGTTCTGGTTTACCATGCCACCACTTTCATATTTAGACATCACCATGAACAATATTATAAAGGTACTCCAGTGAACAAGTGCTAAATATACTGACACTAAGTCAAGAAGCAGCACCATGGTGCATCAGCATAGATACAAGCTACTTCTTGAATAATTTTATTGTCTGTCCTTCTACATGTAATTTTTTCATTTTGAGATCCAATTGTAATGCTAAAAAGATTTTCTTCTCTTGATTTTAGGAGTATTTGATTCAAGTCTGAATCTAAGTAAGAATAACTATCATAGTAGTTTCAACAAGAAATACACTGAGATCTAAACAGAAGCACATGGATGAGTGGACATCTATGTTCTTATTATGACTTTTGATGTCTGGCAAACTGGAATTATGGAGGACATGCTAATTATTTTGATAGGAGGAATTATCTTATTTCTGTTTGTTATACAACTTTCCAGAGATCCATGGTCTGACATTCTCTTACGCGCTGAAATCAAGATCCAACCTTGATACTTTCTTCCTCTGTGAAATCTAAATACTGGGGGTTTTGCCATTCATTTTTACAATTGTTCTAAAGAGAGAAACATACAAAAGTAACAAATATGTTTATTCAGAAAGACTTAAAAGAGGATCATTGGGAAATACTGCCTTGTGATTCAGTACATAATTATGATGCTGTCCTACAGAAATAGATGGTGATTGAAGTGAAAAACGAGTTTTCCAGTGGCTGTAGGACAAAGTAGTCGTGTACTGAAATGAAGATTTCTGGCTCCCATTCACCTGTACTTATTTTCTGGCAGAACTGGCCTAGCTGCAGCACCCGTTTGCCTAGGATGGGTACACATTCAGGTGGAAGTGCATGCTGTCTTCTCAAACTCTTCACTTTACACCACTTTCCTGCATCTAAAATTTGTGCCTGCTGTTAAAAGAAAAAAAAATCTTTTTGCACAAGGATCTTTCCTCTTAGCAGCATATGGATACTAATTCCGACTTTTGCTCCTTATTTTCATGTTAAAAGCAAGCTAGCATGTCTCTTAGTACTTTATCACCAGCAGCTGGAGCAGCTATCAATACACTGAAAATATATAAAAGAAAAATTCCTCTGAAAGGCTTTCATCATTACCCTCATCTTAATTTTTGTGTTTTTGCAGAGTTGTTAGCATATTTATCTGTGAGAGACTGCAAGTCAAGTCAATAAAGAAATTGAACAACAGTGCAAAACCCAGAGGTTTTCTTGAAAGAAAAGTTGAATTATTTCTGCCTTCTGGTCCTGTAAATGGAATGTCTAGGGATGACTGAAAGGGTGGGTGACTAGACACAGGCATTGCAATGGACAGAATCTGTTATGTAAACCAGGGAGACTTTGCTCCAGAAAGGTAAGAATTCATGGCATGTTGCCATGAACCCCTTGAGCATTATGCATGGTAGTGCAGGGAGAGTAGAGCTGTGAAAATAAGTTAATTTTTTATCTTTGAATCATCAGAATATTCTAATGCTAGTCTAAAGGACTGCATAAATGTTGCACATTTCTTAAATATACAGTGTATATTATATGAGTTGCTCAGTGAATTAAGAACAGACCAAGCTGCTTCAGGCTTTAATATAAATTCTGTTTAAAACTTAAGTCTCAGATGCAGTCAATCTAACTTTACGTATTAAGTGAAGTACTTCACAAAGGACCCTCATCACCCTAGGCTATCCCTCTAATCAGTGCACTTCCACATGATGAGTGTGATGGCCTGAATTACCTGGAGGAAGTGCTTTCTTCTCTCCACTGACTCTAGAGAGACCCTGTGGGAGCCAAGCATCTCAATTAAATGCCTACAGTTAGATGAGAGCAACTTAAACTTGAATGTACCAAAAATTTGCATATGTCTTGGATGCTTAGCGTATAACTGATTTTCACATCCTCTTCAGACATCTTTTTAAGATAGGGACAGGGTAAACTTCCCATACCTTCATATACAGCAAAACAAGATGCCTCCTCAGATTTCACAATGATAATCTATTTTCGTCCTGGAGCCAGTCAGTACCAGGTAATGAAATTCTAAATAATGGAGGTAGATGCGTTTTCCATTGGTTTTCCATGGTATGATTTAGTATCGGTTAAAACTGCATTACACATGGCTTTTGATGAAGACTTTCATATAGCAATATTTCCCCATTTTGTGTTTCTCAAGCTTTGCAGTTCCAACATTTTTCTTCCAATACTTGCATTTCCTTGATGGGAGGATTTGTGATCTACATATGCTAGCAGTATTTTCCACTCTACTAGGTAGTTTCTGCCTTTGTCTTCGGGAATTCAAAGAACAGCTTAACCTATGTCCTATTTTGGGAGAGCTTATTCCATTTTGGATAGTTCCTTGATGAACTGCTAGACAATGCATGTGGTACTGGCCAGAAGTACATCAATTAATTATTTTATTTTAATTATCTAATTTCAACACTTTGAGCTCCATTTCAACCCTAAACTTAGAAATTTGAGGGGAAATATCTTCATTGGCTGGTTCAAAACTAAATTATATGTTCAGCTGGCCCTAATTAATTTCCAAATTTGACAAAACTTCAGGTTTCTTTCTATTTTAGCTGAAATAATTTAGTCTTTCCTGTATTCTGGAGGCAAAAGCTTTTCCTTATTCTACTTTTTTAAACAATATGTGTGTGCGCGTGTGCACAGCTATGTTCTCCTACAGCCAAGAAGCTCCAGCATTGCTTTTCATATGATCTCTCACACTTCTTGGGTCAGTCTTTGACTATTTGTCAACTCACCTTCTGTTGGAAGCACTTCTGAACATACATGCATATGCACTGAAAACACTGCCAAAAACACACTCAGAGTTCCATAAGTACAAGGGGCAAGCCAGGTGGGGTGCATAATTCCACAGAAATGTCAACAATGAAACAGTTTGTGGACAAAGAGTCATAACATCCTGTAACTTCTGTTTTGTTCAATAAAATTCTACTCTGTGCTCTGTGTTCTTGGAGATTTGGGTATCTAGAGAAATGCTGATGATACCCTTACTGCATTAAGTTTCTCAAAGCTGAAAGCAAGTTTGTTTTAATATGAAGAATGAACACATTTTTAGCTAATTGCTGTTTCACTAGAACTATTTTTTCATCATTTTTTTTCATCATTTTTTTCAAGGAAATAAGAATTATGGAATTCGCCTTATTTTTTTTAGATTCAGGGCACTCTCTTCCATTGGAAATTAGGGGAAAATAGGAAATATATTATAACCTGGATAATATAAAGAGTCTGTTTCAATTAAATAGATTAAAAGAGTAATTTTTAACAACTCCTAGGGCAGACTGTAGTGTGTTTGCAGCTCATCTAAATAAGCCTTGATCTGGTAAACATGGTACATTTTTTTCCCATTAAATTCAGTGCTTATAAAAAAGAAATTATTCTTGTCATCTAATTTAAGTTTATAAAAATCATATCACTTTCTACTGAATTAATCTTGTCAAGATTTTTATTTTTCTTCCCATAAACTCAGTTTCTAGGGTTTCTATCAAAATTAGAAAATAATGATCATTATGCAGCAGAAGTAGCAATGAAAGGCAACAGAGAAGGAGAAGAAATTCAATTCACTTAAATAACTATTAAAATCAAAGAATGTCCCATTTGCTGTGGAAACACTCACAGCCCAGCAGCTTCTCAAGGCAAATCAGATACTTGAACCCAAACATAAGAAACTCATACACATATGTGAATGGGATAAACTCTGTTCAGACTTGCAACCAAGTCCTGATCCAGACTTCTCCTACCATTCGTGTTAAAACGCTTGAGCAGATTTTTCAGCTCTAACACATGGCTACATAAAATACTCATTTACACTAAGTTCATGTTTATATAATCATTTGAGATCAACTCCCAGCCCATCTTCCAGCCATCATCACAGGCATAAAGGGGGAAAAGCCACTTCTTTTATCTTGCGTAAATAGATTTTCCCAGAATGCAGAAGAACCATGAAGGTTAGTCCTGGAAATAACTAAGCAATATGGAAAGGGAAATACAGTGATACCAAATCTCATAGGAGATGAAGAACTTCTCTTGCTTACTGTAGTTGATAAATGCCCAGAGGGTAAGATGATAAATACAAAACATGAACCTAAACAATAGAGTGAATATACATGTAATATCATTAAAATGTGATGGATTTAGTAATTAACAACATATACTCCATTTATTTTAAATCATGTAGTAAAACTCTGAGTAAGAAAATTTTAATAAAGTGTACCATTTTGGCTCTGTGATTAATGAATGTACTCAGTTTTGTATATTTGGTAAAAATGATATTGGTACAATATTCACAGGCAAAATGAAATCAAATATCTTTGAATCTTTTTGTTTTGCTTATGGATACTATAACAGAAAGCTCATGTAAGGTAGGAAAACAATTGATTTTAGAGAATAGCTTGACATCTTTCAAAGGATGCTTAGATAAGAGAAATTAAATGTCATGTTTTGGAGAAATATAGTGATCAGTGCAGAAACACTAAATGGGGAGAAATCCTTATTTATCTTTATCTGTAAAGACTTTGAACATTTGCCAGGACCCGAGTCTTGGAAGCTAAGTACTCTCTCAGAGCTGAAATAACATGCTTCAGACCTTATCCAAGCTTGACTGAAAATAGCTGCTGTTGAATTTGTATAGAACTTGTAAATAAGGTACATATTGAAATGAAGGTGAATACAGTGATTACTTTTTCTTTATTCATTGACTAGCAGTCTTTCCACCTCTTGCAGATGTAGATATTTGCTCTTTTCAGTGGATAATATTCTGCCAAACAAACCTCAGTATCAGAATTCCCCCTTCTTTTCCTCTACCAAAAATACTGGGAAGACTTTTAAAAGCAGTGAAAATGGGATCTGTGCACTCAGTGTTGGACTGCAGTTCATGTCTAAAGAAACTAGTCTCTGAAAGTGCCAAAAAAGCACAAAATTTCTGTGCTTCTCCATATGAAACGAACACGTGCAAAGCCCTGGTAAGTATTAATATTACATTTAACTATTAAGTATTTAAATAAACTATTATTTAATATTTCATATGTATTTTAGACTTATAGTTAAGTTCAATGAGGTTCAGAGAGGTGATTTGTCCTGAGTTATATCAATAGGTAAGACAAAATAAAGCCTTAATATTTTGATCTTGTAACTTCTCCCTTTTGCTACACTGTTGTGGCAAAACATGGAGGTAGATAATGAAAGTGGGAATGGTTTCCAGAGGCACATAAATTCTTTCAAGAGCTGCCTTAAGCAAGTTAAAATAAAATGCAAGTAATTAAGTCCTAAGAGCGAAGGATTCTTAAATCTGTGTCCTAGGTACTGGCACTATGGGACCCTGGAGACAGGCTGTTTCTCTGGAAATGACGCTTTGAAAGTTCTTAAATATTTACAGTGTTCTGACAATGTAGATTTCATCTTCTGTTATATTTACACACATATTAAGGAGTAGTATAATTACCATAGACTGGACTATAACTAGTATAAACTAGAGCTGACTGGAAACAGTCAAGGTTTGCTTAATGTATGTGGAAACAGAGACACACCCTAATTAGATTAAATTTTAAGTAGAACCTTTATTGTTCGGTTTCTTTAAAAAGCTTGAAAATGTCTGCATATGGAAGGACTAAGACAAGAAATATCAATAACTACAACTCTATTTGGCAGAGGAGGCCTGGTTTTGATATGGAAAATAGCAATGTGGAGAAAAGGAAAGGAAGAAAAAAGAAGTCATAAAAGGAAAGACAATTTAAAAATAGTCCCTCAAATTTTATGTTTTCCAGACTATCAGAATATTTTCTGAAAAAACACATTTGAAAAAGACAATGGAGTTTTGCAGCAGAGAGCAATAGAGACTCTGTGCTTTCTGTGTGAACATCACTCAAAGCTTGTTCCCAATCACATAATTAGGTAGTTGCCATGAAAGCGTTCTGACCCTTATTTGCATTACCAGCCCTTGAGACTTATTCAGCTTCATTTTGAAATTTATGTGTTCGCACTTAAATCAATTAGTTGGATTACTGCAAGATTTTCTAATTAGAAAAAAGACCTTGGAAACTTTTCTTTTTAAGCTGCTTTCTTAGATATTGCTTGGATACCTCTTCAAAGACACTTTTAGACTCTAAAAATAAAATAAAAAATTAAGAAATAGAAGACTAAGAACTCTGAAAGTGTTTATTCAAAGCAGTAAGTGAACTCCTGAATCAATGCAGGACACAAACAAGAATAGCATGAAACACACTGGGGAGTACTGCTGCTAATTGTCTAGTTATCTAGTACCACAATGAACCAAGACTGCTTGAAGAGAACTGAGAAAAATATCTGAGCCATTAGCTGCGTAATAGAAGAAAAGAAAAATTACACGATACATGAAACTGAAACTGAAATTTCTCAATGTTAGCTTGCCCAAAATGTCTAAAAGGAGAGAAAAAAAAATATCCAGAAACCTGAGATTTTTATGGTACGGTATAATTCGATTTTCCTGCAAAGTTATCGCACAGATATTTTTTTGCAAAGGGGTTTATTCACTGTTCTGCTCTATTGGTGCGAATGTCACTTTCATTGGGCCTTCTTTAGACTACATAGTCACTGTACAGGGTTGCTTAGAAACATGGGCATGTACAGTTGTATTCAAAATAAGTAGTTGAAACACTTAATGAGATCAGAATTTTCTTGCAGTAATATCAACATCCTGTATCAATTACTAGCAAAAATCTGCAATTTTTGACACAGTTATGGTAGGTTATGTTGCATAAAATGTAAAGGAAATGTTCTCTTTTATTGAAAAAAATATTTTAACAATAATTCTCTTCAAAAATATTAGTGAAAACTTCAGTTTACCAAAATATGATTTTCATTAAATCAGTACTTTTCTGACAAAAATAAAAAATAAATTATACCATTTAAAATCCCTTCACCAGCTGTTTTTTCAGATAGTTTTCATGTGTTTCAATATATCATAGGGCCTGATTTGCAGATGTTGCAGCCTACTAAAATGAATGCTTTCTGTCTCAGAAAAACAGTGAAAAGAGTAGTGAAGACAGAGGGGAACTCCAAAATGTGTAAGTCAAAAAGGTATGGACTAGGCATGTTCTTTTACAACAGTGGCTTCTGGTACAACAGATCAGATCACTAATATCGGAGAGATACCTACAACATGCGTCATCAATTGTGATTAAGTTACTAAAACTAGAGACAATTATCTCAGCCACTTTCCTGTGGCTACTTTTAGAATTAGCCATTGACAGTAGTTTAATTAGAGTGGTGTGCTAGGCTTCTAGGAATGTCTGATTTTAGGGACATATCTCGTTTCATATGTAAACTTCTCTGTCAGTAGGGAATAAAATATTTGATTTAGGATTTTATGCTTTTCTGCTAGTGACAGTGACATAATCTTTCAAATTAATGAAACCTTATAAAGAAAGCATATGAAGATATTTACCTTTAGTCAACCATAACTGTAGTACTGATCTGGATAAAATATTAGAAACATTACAGATATTTTACTATAGTAAATAAACACATCTCTTGTGTTTCGTTTGTGCCTCCTGTTCACTATATGGTGTGCATGGTTTCACTATCAGCAAAAGCAGCTATTGAGTTTAGTGGCTATAGTGTATAACATCGCTCTGAAAAAAAAAAAAAATCATGATAATGATAATCCATCCACAGGTCCTGAGGGAGCTGGCAGATGAAGTTGCTAAGCCTCTTTCCATCATATTTGAGAAATCGTGGCAATCTGGTGAAGTTCCCGCTGACTGGAAAAATCAGAACATAACACCGATATTCAAAAAAAAGAAGAACCAGGGAACTATAGGACAGTCAGTCTCACCTCTGTGCCTGGCAAGATCACGGAGATCCTCCTGGAATCTCTGCTAAGAGAAAATAAGAAGGTTATGAGGGGTCTGGAGCACAAGTCTTATGAGGAGAGACTGAGGGAGCTGGGGTTATTCAGCCTGGAGAAGAGGAGGCTGAAGGGAGACATTATTGCTCTCTACAACTACCTGAAAGGAGGTTGTATAGAGGTGGGGGTTGGTCTAGACCCCCACAGGTCTAGACAGGACTAGAGGAAATGGCCTCAAATTGCACCAAGGGAGGTTCAGGCTGGATATTAGGAAAAAATTTTTCACCGAAAGTGTTATCAGACATTGGAATGGGCTACCCAGGGAGGTGGTTGAGGCACCATTCCTGGAGGTGTTCAAAAGACGGGTCGATGTGGTGCTGGGAGATATGGTTTAGTGATGGTGTNAGATCACTAATATCGGAGAGATACCTACAACATGCGTCATCAATTGTGATTAAGTTACTAAAACTAGAGACAATTATCTCAGCCACTTTCCTGTGGCTACTTTTAGAATTAGCCATTGACAGTAGTTTAATTAGAGTGGTGTGCTAGGCTTCTAGGAATGTCTGATTTTAGGGACATATCTCGTTTCATATGTAAACTTCTCTGTCAGTAGGGAATAAAATATTTGATTTAGGATTTTATGCTTTTCTGCTAGTGACAGTGACATAATCTTTCAAATTAATGAAACCTTATAAAGAAAGCATATGAAGATATTTACCTTTAGTCAACCATAACTGTAGTACTGATCTGGATAAAATATTAGAAACATTACAGATATTTTACTATAGTAAATAAACACATCTCTTGTGTTTTGTTTGTGCCTCCTGTTCACTATATGGTGTGCATGGTTTCACTATCAGCAAAAGCAGCTATTGAGTTTAGTGGCTATAGTGTATAACATCGCTCTGAAAAAAAAAAAAATCATGATAATGATAATCCATCCACAGGTCCTGAGGGAGCTGGCAGATGAAGTTGCTAAGCCTCTTTCCATCATATTTGAGAAATCGTGGCAATCTGGTGAAGTTCCCGCTGACTGGAAAAATCAGAACATAACACCGATATTCAAAAAAAAGAAGAACCAGGGAACTATAGGACAGTCAGTCTCACCTCTGTGCCTGGCAAGATCACGGAGATCCTCCTGGAATCTCTGCTAAGAGAAAATAAGAAGGTTATGAGGGGTCTGGAGCACAATTCTTATGAGGAGAGACTGAGGGAGCTGGGGTTATTCAGCCTGGAGAAGAGGAGGCTGAAGGGAGACATTATTGCTCTCTACAACTACCTGAAAGGAGGTTGTATAGAGGTGGGGGTCGGTCTAGACCCCCACAGGTCTAGACAGGACTAGAGGAAATGGCCTCAAATTGCACCAAGGGAGGTTCAGGCTGGATATTAGGAAAAAATTTTTCACCGAAAGGGTTATCAGACATTGGAATGGGCTGCCCAGGGAGGTGGTTGAGGCACCATCCCTGGAGGTGTTCAAAAGACGGGTCGATGTGGTGCTGGGAGACATGGTTTAGTGATGGTGTTGCATTTTGTTTGTTGTGTGGGTGTTTATTTTTGTCAGAGTTAGGTTGACAGTTGGACAAGATGATCTTTAAGGTCCCTTCCAACCTAGAAGATTCTGTGATTCTATGATATGAGACAGCCAACATGGTTTCACCAAGGGCAAATCATGCCTGAAAATTTGGTGGCCTTTTATGGTACTGCCACAGACTTGGTGGACAAGGGCAGAGCACTTGGTACTGGGACCAGTGTTATTTAACATCTTTGTTGGAGACATGGACAGAGGGATAGAGTGTACCCTTATCAAGTTTGCCAATGACACCGAGCTGTGTGGACCGGTCGACACGCTGGAGGAAAGGGATGAAATTGAATCCCACCTCATTGTAAGTTTTTTCTGTTGTATGCATTTATCAATCCAAACTTTATTTAACCTTGAATGAAACAAGCTTTTCAACTTAAGATTTTTTTAATAATCAATATTTTGCATGGCAAATATTGAATCTATTAATAGAAAGTTAATGCAGCATTGTTTATGAAATCCATGCACAGATTGATTAATACATTAACATTTTTACAAAAAGCTGACGAAAAGAAGGGAAGATAATAAATGTCTGATGAAAATGCTCAGCTGCAAAAATCAGTGTGATTATTTCAACTTCATTAGATTATTGTTTTTCTTCATATGCTTAGTACCCATATACCCAAATAATTTAAGTGCAAATTTTGTTTCTGATTAGTAAGCGAAGTATTTGAAATAGCTTAAATTATCTTCTTTGCTTGCCTCTTATGAAAGCAAGGAAGAAAAAAAGGTCATCTGAAAGAACTATATTTTTTTTTCTTTAGGGAAACTTACAATGTGGTAAAGCATTTGAACTTTGAGAGAAAAGAGGGAACTGAAAACTTTTGAGAAAATATCATACAAGGGAAAATATCATACAAAGAAAAATATCATACACTGCGTGGACTGTATAGAAAATTAATATCTGCACTCACTGTATTTGTCATTAACAGTACAGCTACAGAGGTAGATGGATCTCTTGGCTGGATCTTGCCTAATAAATTCTGCTGTGGTAAAAAAACTTTGGAAAATAACATGTGTGTTTGACCTATACTGAATGTTCTTCTTTTTTATTAGCTAAACAATCTTAAGGCCCTCAAGGTTTGCTTTGCAGCTGTAGGTACCTGTATACTTTTATTTGTGTTCATGGTCTCATTAAAGTTAAGGCATAATTTAGCTTAGAAAAGCCGCTGAAATGGGTGATGTTACACCTTGAATTGTTATGATCACAGTCTAATATAAACTCACAGAAAACAACTGGGATTATAGCTTTCATTTTCTAATCAAAGAAATTTGACACATCTGGTGCTGATTATTATATCAGCAAATATAATTATATTTTCTTAAAGTTAAGTGAAAAACAGTACCAGAATTATAATGCCACAGTCATAAAAATGTACTTTTCCATTTTCTTAATGAAAGTCACCTTGTACTGGGTAAGAATAGGAGTAAGCTACCAATTGATACTTGAGTTGTTTCTACTAAAAAGAGACTCATTATGTAAAATCGTCTGCCGGGAACTGCATAGCACAGTGGCTGCACTTAAAATGTTGCTCTTGAACTGAAAGATTTTACTGTTTTGAGAAATATTTCCTCAATTCTCTCAATTTGCCAAGGCCCAAATGTGGAGCAGAATGTGTAATAAAAAATGAAAATGAGAGATATAAAACAATTACAAGCACAAGAAACAAACCACTGAGAATTGTTAGCTTTGTACAAATAACACCATCTTATCACCTCAGTTTCATGAATCTTTATTTCTGCTATGAAGAATTCTCTGCAGTGAATGTTAAGGGACATCAAATTGGCCAAGACCAGAATAATTTTGAGAATGCAATGAAGGATGTGATGTGTGTAAGACATTGTTTCTTTAAGTTGAAAAAAATAATAGAGATACAACTGCTGAGACCAGATAAATAAAGAACTTATCAAGACATGTCCACTTTTAAAAAAAAAAAAAAATCTCTCTTGTATTCCTCAGAATTGTTCCAAAGATGTGGCAGCCCAGCCTCCTTTCATGGCTAAATAAATGCTGGGCAGCTAATAAAAGACTCCAGTGTTTGAAGAAAAAGCCCAGTCTAAATAATGCACTACCACGTATCAGCCACAGAAAATTCTTTGATCTGACAATGTAATTTTTAAGATAAAGATTATTCAGAACTTCTGCATGCTTCCACATTCTTGGCTCTGAAGGGTGATCACAATGCTACAAAAAAAAAGGTAACTGACTCAAAAGTACAACATTAATGCAAATTAATATAAGCCTCTCTGGAAAGTTATCAAAGAACCATGCTGTGGATGCTGTGAAATGTATGCCACTCTAATTAGATTTGTCAAATATTGAAGTTTGACTCAAACAGTTTGCAAGTATTGTCAAGTGTCCAGGCTAGAGAGTGACTCAGAGGAGTGAAAGGCAGGTGAGAGCCAGCATCAAGCAGCTGCAGCCTGGCTTACATGCAAGCAGGATGCTCTTATCTACTAATAGGATTGGTCCACTGGGCTGGTTTGCTGGTCACTTCCATCCTGATCCGGTGAGAAGGCACATGTGCTGTACAGCAGGGACCTACACGTTTGTCATGACACAGACTTTCCGCATCAGCAGTTCATCCATACTGGGGCAGGACTAATGCTGTTTGTGTTTCAGTCCAGGCGGAACTGGTAAACATAACTTTGCCAGATTTGAGGAGAGCTTGCTACCCTGAAGATGTCTCCACAACACCAATAATCATTCCAGTTCAGAAATATGTCCCTAAAGACCAAAAAACCAGTCTGATTGGTATAAAGTTTTCTTTGACTTTGAAATGGTGTTGAAGAAACAGGGTAATGAATTCTTTCAGTAGGAAATGAAGCATGCACTTATCAATAGTTGATCACTCCATTATAGGAAAGGGAAAGTATTTTACTCAAGGAAATAAGGTGCTGTTGTCATGAAAATTTGTGTTTTTGATAACCATTTCACTTGTCTAAAATGGGAGCACTAGACCATGTACCCTGAGTTACTGTGCCCATTTTATGAAGTAAATGCATCCTCATTGGGTGTAATGACGTAAATGTATGAAAGAACAGAAACGGAGAAGAAAATATCTTCAACTTTACAAGCATGAGAGATCCCAATTTGGATGTTCAAGATAAGGGTTTATGAAGCCTAAAAAGCTAAGTGTGTAAGGAAATAAAGTGGCACAGCTGCATGAACACATCAAATAACTTGCAGGAAATGTCCTTAATTACCGGTGTTGAAGAGAGACAGTTATAACCCAAGGATTTTGGCATTCTTTCATTTGGATGTAGAAGAATATTGGCTGTTGGTATTTTTTGCCTTGATTTTAATTATGTGTAATGGTTCTGTGGCCACAGAACTATTTTTTAATGTAGTAGGAACAACTGTTTGAGCTTTCCAAAGTACTTCTGAATAGTTCTGTTTTCTTCTCTTCACTCTATGGAGATACATACATACACACACACACTTTCATATGTGTATATACATATGGATATAGATACATATGAGCTTACATACCGACATATACTTTTTTTTTTACTGGAACACAGATGTACAAAACTTGGTAAGTGTGTTTATATTATCAGAAAGGAAAAAGCTTCTAAGTTGATTCATAACCCAAGATACAGAGAAAATAGCAGAACATGTTGTGAGTAGGCACAATGTATCCTTATACATATGTATAGTAAATAACAGTAAATACTAGAACAGTGAATACTAGAACAGCTTGCAATAGCTGTAAGAAAACCTCAAAACTTCAACTCCTAAACTTTCTTCACATGTAGCCTTTTACTGTGGTCTGTGTGTGCTGTGTTGTAACTTTAACCTTCTATAATACATTTTCTACTTGTAACACATGAAGGTTCAGTACTGGGCTTCCTGATAGAATTGCTCCTGACTTCTTATTCTACTGTGAGCCATAATGTATCTGGTGCTTCTTCAGAGATGCCAACAATATAGTTATGGGACTTTATGAGTCTCCTTCTCTGGACATATTCAAAACCCACCTGGATGCATTCCTGTCCAGCCTGCTGTAGGTGAACCTGCTTTGGCAGGGAGATTGGACTAGATGATCTCTGAAGGTCCCTTCCCTTTCAGCCCCTACAATTCTGTGGTTCTGTGACTTATTTCTTCCAGTAAAAACAAACTCTTCGTTCCCTCCACAAAACATAAAGTTTCTGGACCCTCCTGAATGCATTGTCTAAATATGTGACAGCACCGATCAACTAAGAAACCTAAGGGAATACATTCCCTTTTCCATAGATTTTCTTGTCAATAGAAGTGTGTGTGCATGTGTATTTTCTGACCATTGCAGATTTCAGAAGATCACCAATAATCATGGCCATAAGTCTGTCCTTGTATGCCAGACAGCTTTAATGACGTGATTTGAAGACATCTTCTAGTGACTTCTCTAGCATTCATTCAGTTTCTTATCAGAACTTCAAGAGTAAACTCTGCCTACAGAAAGGTAGCTTATGTTGCTATGGAAAATCTATCTGCATGTATCTCAGTGGATGTGTCAGTATCTCATCTACTTGCCCATGTACCTCTCTTTGTTCTGCAGGCATTATCTATTTAGAAAGTAAGTATTGGAAGGGTTTGCACCAAGGATCAACAAAGTCAATAAGAGGCAACCCTTAATTTTAATGGTATCCTTTATGTTACACATACATAATAATTATTTATTCACTAATTGGAAACCATTTTAACTTGTTAAACACCAAAGAATTCTAGAGGACTGCAATACTGATGATGATGGAGTTTGTTGATGCCTTGATCCCCATGTTGATGTTTAGTCAATGAAGTCTTACAAGCCTTTCATGCACCGAAGACTGCTGTTCATGCTCTTCAGGTTTCTTATGACACCTTACCATTTCACTGATTTACAGAAAATCAGCTCATCAAGCCCTCAATCCATATGCAGTTGTGAGCATCCCATATTTAGTCAGCTTTCTGGGTGAGAATATACCCCTCGACATCCTTTTTTGGGGGATCTGTATCATCATTATTGATTCCTTACTTGGACTTATAATATGATATAAAATTATATTTCATATTGGTCTATCAGTAAGAAATATTGACAAATAATTCTTAACTTTTTTTTCTGATTTACATCATGCCATGAAAGGAAAAGGAAGATGTTCTTATTTCTGTTTCTTTGTATCCTCCTCATCGACATCAAAACACCTTGCCAAAGGAGCTGGAATAGGAAAGAGTACAGAAAAGCTTTTAGTTCTTGATGCCTTGAAGTGAGTGGATTAAGTGAGTTTTCCCTTGCCACCTCATTATCATCACAACCCCTTTTAGACCCTGGCTGTCAGCTACTTATGATGTGCATCGGTTGTCCTATGCTGAAGCTAGTCCTTATCTTCTAACATAGCATTAGGTTTAATTTTATCAGATGTTTGGAATTTCAGATGTCTCTTTGATCTCTAAAACAACTTTTTGAAGAAGTGATAAAACTAATGAATTGCAAATCACCTTTGATAGTTCTGAGATTTTAGTACAGGTATTAGGAAGGATAACACAATACTCCACAGGAAGTTGAAGCTTTTTGAAGACAACTATAAAGCTTCTTATTAAGAGTAAAGTTCCCAGAGAAGACCTAATTGCCTGGGAAACTAGTGTTTACATTCAGTTGCTCTTGGAAATGATATGAAGAGAGTTATTTCTAACATTACAATGTTTCTATCATGAACGTATACTTCTGGGCCCTGAGGGCATTTCAGGACCAACTGTCCCTTTCCCCTTTCCCTTGGAGCTTCCCAAATCTTGCCCAGGAACTAGGACTCCATCTCAGCCCTCTGAGGATGTGAGTCCCTGCCCCAGTGATGCCACATCTGGTCCAGTCTCCAGCTCCCCACAGCCCTGCCCCGCTCAGCTGTGGGCCCCACTGAGCCAGGCCCACCTGTGGGCCCACATCCCAGCCTGAGCTCGGCCTGTCCCCATCCCCAGGGAGATTCCCAGTGCTTGGAGCTGCAGCTACCCCAGTGCCCTCTGGCTTCCCTGCTCCTGCCTAGGGTGGTGGGATGGGACCTGGCCCTTGTGGCACCCTGAAAATATATTTTCAATGGCTTTAAAATTTGTCAGTTGGTCAACTTTTTAGATCAACAGCTGAAAAGCTATGAGAGAAGTGTGGAAAAGCAGAGCTAATGTGTTCAAGGGGAGAGGAGAAAACTTTTCTAATTCTTGCATCGTTGCCAGACTGACAAAAAAGTCTTGGAAAAATCAATATTAAAACCTGAGGTTTCTGCAGGGAGGGGACACTGCACAGCACAGAGGGAGTTCTGCAGAGATCTTTTGGAAGGAAACAAACTGTTCTGTCATACAGCAGGTGGCTTTAGCTCAGTAATCTTTTGGACATGTTAACACAACATTTTACTGATCTATTATATTCTCTCTCCAGAGACTGCTTTCTGAATTATCTCTTCTTTACAGTGTTTTCTCCAAGTCATTTATGCTTTTTCCTCAGTTACTTGAGCATCATCTGTAAAGCTTGGACTGATTGTATTGATGTTTGCCTTAATTAAACTTAGGATGATGCCAGAGTATTTTTTTTTTCATTTGGTGACATGGTAAGGCCTTCGTGCCTTCATCATTATCTTGAAATAAAATTTAAATTACAGAACAGTACCCTAGATTTGGCATTTCCTGGTTTTGATGTTCAAGACCTCAACTTTTTTTTTTTTTATTCAGTTTGAATTTCACACCGCATTTTATACTAACCCAAAGATTCAGTCTACTAAATTTGTTTCCAGTTTTTAATTATGTATGTTCTAGATCAGTCCAAGCATTGTTCAGATAATTTTTACAAAGAAAAGTATATTTTGTTCTCACTTTTAGCTTTCTGTTTTCATTATTTTTTCTTAGTATGAGAAAAGTAGTTCTTGAGTACTTAAGCCTGTCGTCTAATCCACAGTAAATAGAGAAAATATTCTTAGAGCCCATCAAAAGCAATAGAGAGACACACTTGGCTTTTTAGAGGCCTTTTATTGTAGTCCTGTGTTTCTCTCCCCTTTAATATATTTAGACTTACAGCCATAGGTCCCCAAGTAGCATTTCAGTCTTGCAAATCAAACACTGTGATGTTCAGACCAAACTAACTAAAGATGAACATCTTATTAAGGTGAGACACATCTGTCTGGGCAGACTTGGACTGTTAATCTCCCTGCTACCTCTTGTGTCCCTAGGGCATCACCCACCCCTCAGACAGAGCTCAAAGGGAGCCTGTGATGAACATTTTTCAGCCAACCTGGATGCTATAATTTATTTTGCATCTTCTAAGGACTCCACATCTCTCAGAAGTGGCTGTTGGCATTGGAAAGAAGTGGAAAGTGGAAGCAGGAGGCTTGATGAGCAGATTGACCAATTCCATCATCGCAATAAGTGCTTTACAAATACACTTAGCAACTCCAGTGGTGCTGCAGAGAGCTACAGGAAAAGGATGTTCACCTTGGAAGAACAGAAAAGTGTCTATAAATATCTAATGAGCTCACATGTGGTTGCTCACACCATAGGACATCATGCTGTTCCTCAGCAGTCCTTTAGCCTTCGAAGTTTTTACTCTGTTCAGTTCAGAGGTGCAAACAATATCTCTTCAAAAGCTCTGGTTTGTCTTGCAAGAGCAGAAACAAAAGAGATAGAGAGCTCTACAGCTGACACTACTTCAGGATAGACAGGAAACTCAGACTCACAAGGAAGCACTGGCCCCTTGGAGAAGACAGCTTCTTCTACAGTCTTAACAGCAACTCCTGTCCAACAGTCAACGTCTTTTTCCCCTGACTGCAAAGGGGTCATGGTGACAGTAGAGAACAGTATCTATTTTATTTGCTGGTTCCTCCCTTGTGTGCCATGTTTATTAAAGACAAACAGGTCAAGTGGACTGCTGTAGGCAGAGGTGCAGATGGGAGCTGCTCTCCCATGGGACCAACCAAGGATGCAAAAGGGAAAGAACATTCCAGGGATGCTCTAGAAGAGATGCACACCTTCTACCAAGGAACCAGAGGGATTTTGTGGGGTTTGGTGCCACACAGAAAACTATTAAACAGACTGAAACCGCTCCTGGAAGAAAAAAAAAGTCTTCATTGACACAGTGAATTGGTTATAAAACATTCTTATTTCTGTTTCATGTGACATAGTCATTTTGGAATTTCTCTGTTTAAAAAGTGAAGTGTTCTATTTATATTTCAAGCACTCCAGTCTTTTTTTAAGTTTAAAGGCCTCTTGCTTTTTTGGAGTGGGTTGGGTTTTTTTTTTTTATTAAAAGTACTAGAAATATCTACCTCAAAGCTTTGACTGACTAAAAATCCTGTTAAAGTTACCAAAGCAGAAAAGGAGCTGTGACCCCAGTGCAAGACTACTGGGAGTGAACCTGGCCTCTTTTTGCCCTTTTTTATTGAAATGGTAGTGGCACAGAAGGGGATAGCTTCTGCCACTAGATCAGAACCAAAGGATAGATGCTACACACTTGACATTTCCAGAACACAAAGAACCTTTAAAAAAAAATCCATTTTGCTCCATTTCTTTTTCCTGCCTTTTCTAGTTTTGCAATATATCCTTTTTTTTTTTCTGCTAATATTGCCCACCACCCTCGTCCTTCAGAAGTCTATGCATTGGTCACCTCTTTCTTAAATATATGAATAGCTACTCAATTAGCAGCTCCTGCCTTTGGTGAGCTTAGTGGACCAGTGGGCTATTTCTTCTTATATACCTGCATTTTATACTCGGGAAAACTAGGTCTTAGGGCTGTTTAAAGTTAGTTATCCCTGTTGATGATCCCTGTCCCAGTGGTGAAGGCCCCAATGGGACTCCTAACTTTCACTGTTGCCAGCTTCTTACTCCTGGCTGAGTGTTTGTACCTTTTTCTTGTCTGGATCTTCAAGAGTGGTAGATTTTGAGAGATATATATTTTGGAAAATGAAGACGGATAACAGACCTTCCAGGACATATCCTAAAGAGTTCTTAGACTGAAAGGTTTTGCCATTGGAGTTTGAGATCTCCAGAGACCTGATGTCTTAGAAGTACCTGCCTACCTCTACCTGCAGTACCTTAGAGGTACTGACTGAAGGAGTCATTTTCAGGTATCTTGGAGGCACTTGTCAGAAATGAGGAGTGTGAAGGGAGATGATTGCAGTCTCTTGTGAAGAGAAGAGCGTAAATGCTTTTCACTTAGCATTCAGGAATGCAGAAGAGGCACAGAGGGGAATGTGTATGTACGGGAGGACAGGTGGGACACACTCCATTTGCTGAATCCAGGCAATTTTGAATAGTGGTTGCAAAAGCAGCTGTTGAACAATTTGTTTTGGCTGAGGCACGAGCTGAAGCTGAGTTAGTACATGACTTTGGTGCTTGTCAAGGGTGTCGATCAATCCTGCATTAGTGTTACAGATGACCATCAAATTCATAGGATAGACCTGTCAGCTGAAACTTATGTACAGTGTCCCTTTAGCTATGCACAGCCTCCTAGAAATTCTGTCTTTTCAGATTAATTAGTGTCTGGTCCAGCTCTTGGCTTACTGCTCTGTGGGGAAAAATAAGTACCATCTCTGTTCAGTTGCAGACTGCCTTCATGAATTTGCACACGGTCTGGTTTGTGTGGACAGGCTGTTCATCCATGGAGAGTGACTAAGGTGGAAACTCAAGACAGCGGTCATGAGTCTCCCCTGCTTCCCATATGTTTGTGGCTCCTCCCTGATCCGTAGCCAATGTTCCAGCTTTCTCCTGCATGTCCATAATTGCTAGCTCTCTATTCTAATGTCCCTGTTCCCCATCCTGATTATCTAGCCTCATCTCAACACCTGTTGTAATATTAATAGCTATTGTAGAACAAATTGAAAACTCAAGAACTCTCTCAAGAACAAATGATGAGGGACTGAAGGCTTTTATATAGACACGTGAGTGCTACCCTGTGCATTACAGACCTGCCTCTAGGTTCAGATATGTTGCTGCAGGCTTTCTGCACTCTCATTTAGGACAACTAGCTCTTGGTTGTCATGGTATTTTTCTATTTTCACCAAGACAGGCAACTGAGATTATGACCAATGCATTATGTATATCTCATTAGAAGCTCAAAGAGCCAATGTACATTATTGTCTGCAAAGAAAACTGCTTATGACTACCAAAGTGCCAAAACTCTCTCCAGCTCTTATTGAACTAAGTCTGTGTTTTAGATTTCTCAGGAATGGCTTATCTGCAAGCACAGTCTGTACCTAGTGATTTTACCCACTCAGCTGGAGGCAATTATATTTAGTGGAAAGAATAATGTTTGGAACAGCACACTTTACAAGTGCTTTATTTTCATACATTTCAGCTCTCTGATCTTATTGTTTAGTCCATGAAATCAAACAATGAGAAGCTTGAGAGGCCAAGTCAAAACAAATAGGTGATGACAGAACATTAGTCTCTGTCAGTGTACACAGGTGGGACAGAAAATCAGAAAACTGAGAACTTTCAGAGAAAAGGGAAGTTTATGCAACAAAGGTCACTTTCAGAGTCTACTGTCACCACCTTTATAAAGTTTTGTAGGTTGGATTCACTACCATCTTGGAAATGAGAGAAGTATCAAGATTACATATTCCTATGTAGTAACCAATGAGTGTGTTAGGCATAAAAGAGTTGCTATGCAAAGGGCTGCATAGTCTAGCCTTTTGCTGAAATTTCTGTGACGCATAGTTTTACGCTCTTCTGTCTTTCAATCTATTCAGTTATTCATCCACTATTTTGCATAGTTTTGCCAAATATATCTTGTAGTCATTCCATAATGACTGATATAATGATTTATATATCTATGTAAATAGATATCTGTCATTTGCCTTCAAAAGCATGATTTGCAGGAAGAAGAGAATTTTCTGATAGTCTGTAACAAAATATCATTCTTTTGGTGAACTTAAAAACTTGCATTGCAAAAATCCATTGCCATTGAAGTGACATTCAGGTCTATCACACAACTTCAAAGACAAGTCTAACTGGAGGATATATTTGACTGTACAGTAAGGAAGAACAGATATGGTAAAATAAACAAGCCCTGTCACATTACATTTTCCAGAAATAAATCACAATAATGAAGGCTTGCCTTTCCTGTCCTCACTCACAGGAAATAGTTCACTTGGAGAGGTAGTCATCAACTGTGAATACCTAAATATATAAATGCATAAACAATTTCTTTTTGATCTGTGTAAGATCAATGAGGATTTCCCATACCTGCTATAGCTACTTTTACTTTTAATAAAACTCCCTCTGACTCACTGTTGTGGTGGAAAGAGTAAATGTTCAGGACACGATGTCAGCTAATAGTCTTAGAAAACATTCTGTTTCTTTGATAAAAAAGAGCTGGATGATGCTACTCGTTTTGTACTTATGCAGCAGTAGGTAAGCTCTACAAGAATTGGTAAGATCTCTCTGAGCTGTCAGATATGAGTTTTACAGTCACATGTTTTCCCCTACGTTTAATCTATAGTAAGCTAATTTTCAGGGTGCGGTTTAGCCACAAATGTACTGAAGTTAACCTAATTCTACTCTCACCTACATCAGTGTGTCCAGCTTTGGAGTCCTCAACAGAGGAAGAACATGGATCTGTTGGAACGGGTCCAGCTGAGGGCCATAAAGATGATCAGAAGGATGGAGCACCTCTCCTATGAAGCTGGGGTTGTTGAGTCTGGAGAAGAGAAGGCTCCAGGGAGACCTCATAGCAGCCTACCAATATCTGAAAGGGGCCTACAGGAGAGCTGGAGAGGGACTCTTTGTCAGGAAGTGTAGTGACAGGACAAGGGGTAATGGTTTTAAATTGAAAGAGGGGAGATTTAGATTAGACACCAAAAAGAAATTCTTTACTGTGAGGGTGGTGAGGCAGTGGAACAGGTTGCCCAGGGAAGCTGTGGATGCCCCATCCCTGGAAGTGTTCAAGCCCAGGCTGGATGGGGCTTTGAGCAACCTGCTCTAGTGGGAGGTGTCCCTGCCCATGGCAGGGGGGTTGGAACTTGATGATCTTTAAGGTCCCTTCCAACTCTAACCATTCCATGATTCTATTATGCTATGAAATAAACAAAATGAACCTTTTAAAAAGATTGAAATTCAAACAAATGCACGTGGGTGATTTCTGCTGGAGCAGAGGAAAACAATTCTCTGTGCATGAGTTACTCAGTTATTGAAGAAGGTCTTTTGCCAGTATTTGGATATATTATGACTTACAAATTGTTTGTTTCTTTTTTTTTCAAGTGGATGTAATAAAAATTATCCTTGAATTTTGCCCGGGGCTTTCATATTTCTGGCACAGGGTTTGTCCATCTACAGCTGTAATAAGAAGGACAACCTATTAGTACTTTTCTTGCAACCGAAGATCAATTGCTAATTACTAAAGATTACACTATCATCTGCCTTAATTGCCATATTGATTTTTTTGAAAGGTACTTAATAAGAAATATAAATGTATAGGTTATCTAAATAAGTGTTTACACTCCCAAACTAGCAATTCCCAGATGCTGATGTCTAATAATTGCAAACATTAATCTAGATTGCCTGTGAAATCACCACAGTAATAAGATTAATTTTAAATGTCTCAGAAATGATAGAGGCAAAACAACACAAAAAAACCTACTCAAAATTACTCTAATTCCTAATATTTGGAAGCATTATTATTTTTAGTTCTACAAATGTATTATCTGTTACTGACTCTATTTTTAAAAATGCACACTGGATTAGAAATATCTAATACTTGGTAGAAGTAGGACAACACCTGTGTTCTTCCACAGAATTTGATTTACTTATTATCTCTGGAGTAGTGTACCTCAGCCTAACCGTCCCAATCTGCCTTCAAATGTGGAATTCAGATGAAAACATTTTTAAGTCCTTAATTTACTTTGATTATAGAGGAATATTCATGGGTTGGAAGTAGTATTTCTCTTCTAGCATGTCAATAGGGAATTACTTATGTTGGAAAGTGATCCCTTTGAATTCTTGTTAGAAGGGGAGGTAGTCCCCAAGGCCCTAATTTAAACTACAATATCACTAAACTAAATGCTGCACAAAATATTTAGTCACAAATAGCACTGTCCCAGAGAACTGGCACTTTATGGTCCCTGTTATGTATTTTTATCCTTTAAAAAAATTCTGTCTCTACAGGATTTCAATGCTTCCAATGGGTGTTCAATAAAATGATGAACAGCAATAAGAAGTGTATGATGGAAACCTGCTATTTCAGTATTATTTAATTCAGCTGATTCATATGAACATTAAATTGCCATTGGCTCCATTGCTATTGCAAGACTATTTATCAGGTAAACTTGAATGTGTATTTCAAGTTATACATAACTTTTTCTTTTGTCTTATTCTAAAATACATATTTTTCAGTTAGAAAAAAAACCCTTTAGTACTATACTAAGAAAAAAGCCCAAGCCACTAGTAATCATCCTATTGGAATAACACAAATGTAATTAGTCTAAAAAATGGTACAAACATGAAAGATTTGGATTAGTGTAGTTTTAACACAATATTTTTTTTGCTTCTGAGACAAAGTTTCATTTTCTTAGCCTTTTTTATATTACTGTGTAAGGCTGACTATATCTGTATTGTCTTTGTTTAATTTATTTATTATTTGATTTAATTAATTTTTTAATATGGATTTAAAGAACTTCCCAAACCCTTTGAGCCTGTATACACAAAAGGACAGAAAAATATTAAATAATTAATCAAGACTGCATTTTTTCCCCAGTAACCCGTTACTGAAAGATAGGTTGTCTGACCATATACTGTGGAAGTGTTAATAACATAAGCAACATGCAAAAAATAAAGAAAATGTTTGCCTATCCCTTGGTAACTAGCACCAGTCAGAATGTAGTCTCTTGCCAACGATGTGTCAAGGAGTTCTGATGCTCATTAAATCATATAAATAACAGAGTAGGTTGGAAATTTTTTTCTGGCATAGTACAATCAAACAAAAGGGAATAGGTTTTTTGGTGCAAAGATTTCAAACAGCTCTGCAAGTACTTGGATTTTTATGTGCCATTGTAGTATTCCACTGGGAACTATAGTTTGTGTATCTTGCTCAATTATTTCCTACAGGCCTGGTTTTCCATGAGTATATTTTCCGTGCTATACTATGGCACCTCTCTCCATGAAAGCAGGCAATAATTTCAAAGCCACAGTGTGTCATGAAAAATAATGATTCAGTGCAGAGAAAAGATGGCAATGCAGTCTGTGTGGTTCCCATAAAGTAAGTAAATGAGCACTAGAGAATATTTGCAGGTTTAAGATTTCAAGATAATGTCGACATTTTCCATGGAAAGAAGACAGTGATCCACACCAGCAAAAGCAATTCTTAGAAAGCCGGCTTTTGTGTGGAGGAACAAAACACCAAGCCAAACCAGAGAAATCCAGTGAGGACTCATGAAAAACTTCAACCATTCCAAGAAAATAAAGAGGACACGACCATTCACTGTTTTCTGGGATTAGAAACAGTTCATTGTCTAAGTTCTATTTAAGCAGTTTGATTTAGTGTGGCATAAAAACATCAAGCCAAAAGCAGGACACATAAAAGAAGCATACACTAAGCTTTGATGGCTGCACTAAGAAAGAAAGGGCTGTATTTCTGTAGGAGACCTAGAACAACCTTGGAGGGATTGGGGAAAAGCTGTCCATCACAGTCATTTGAGTAGGCAGGCATAGGGAGTTAAAGTAAGAAAGTACATCAAAACAAAGAAGATACTTCTGTTTTATTGTCCACAGGTGATTTCATTCTCACCTATATTTTGGGAAGATTCCTTTGCTTCTAAGATTTATGAAACAGGTACAAATATAACCTTCTGCATGCACATGAGTTGTAGTACAACAGAAAGGTAAACACTCTAGTAGCGACTTCTAGTACTTCAAAATTAAATTAAGAAACTTCTTTCTACTGTAGCAACACATTCAGTAGATGGCCTGCTACAAAGACTCAAAACATTAAATTGAATTCTTATTTATACTTGGGAAAAGCTGTCAATTTCAGCTATAGTTAATAAAAGCAAAAGTCACAATCTAATTGTCCAGCTGTCAGATTTACTGTGTCAGTGAATAGTGTGCTCTCCACTGTAAAAAAATATATGTTTAGAATACACATATTTAAAAGCCAAATAGTTCTCATTTTGTGTGTTGATCAAAAGATATAACACAGTGACATAACACCAAATCTGTAAGGATTTGGAATTTCTGCTTTCTGGTAATTCTAAATTAGTTCCCCCTTCAGTGGGAGTAGAAAGTGTGTCTTGTGAGAAACAAAACTCTCCCACGTCCTGCAGAAGTGGAAAGAGCTCAACTTACCGTGAGAGACAATCATAGAACCATAGCATCATGGAATGGTTAGAGTTGGAAGGGACCTTAAAGATCATCTGACTGATGATCTTTATCAGTCAGATAAAGATGATGCCTGACTTTATGCAAAGTATATTTTTGTGTCAACAACTTATGTACCCAGAAAAAAAAAAAAAAAGTGAGCTGTAGTTATCTGGCTTGGCTGGACAGGAGTATAGGAAATTTGAAGTAAGGCTGTTTGTAATGCATTCTGCCACATGTGTGTTTTTTAGAACAGGAAATAACACTTATTGATAAGCCAAGAAAAGATTTTTTTTGTATGCTCTTATTTTGCTTTTGTTCTGTGTTAAAAGTAGATTCTGGGGAATGTCCTACATCACATAGCAAGAATTAGACAAACTGCTGTTATAGAGAGAGGTGATTAGCTTATCCCCTTGTGATAATATGACTTTAAGCAGATCTTAAAGTAGCTTTAAAAATTCACTGCACTTACTAAAAGGAATAAAGCACTTATTATGGGCAGTAGCTTCTCAGAAAGGTTCTGCTTTCCAGTAATAAAAGAAGTCTTGAATAATACCTGTATAATTCTTAAATAACATCTGGTAGAAGGCAGGAAAGATGTTGGAGGTTGGAACCCCCGTGTTCTCTTCCAGCTAGAAGTGTTGAGAAGCTGCAGTAGCTCTTCGCATGAAGACATCTAGAAAAGCAGAGTTAAATCCAGATGAAAACTACAACTGGGAAGAACCAATGGCTAACTTATAGATGTGTTTAGATTCTTTCTCTCTCATTTGTTTCTTAGCACTGTAAATGCATTGCACATATTCCACTATATTAGTGGATAGCTTGATCCTTGGTACTGTGCTTATAATGCTATTAATAGCAATAGTGACAATTATTGCAATAATAATTACCTTATTATCACATTACACTGATAGTTTAGTTACAGCAGTCATAGAAAACTGTTTTATGGGTCCCAACAACACTATGTAGAGTTACAAACTCGGGGAAGAGTGACTGGAGAGCTGCCTGGCAGAAAAGAATGTAAGGCTATCGGTCGACTGCTTACTGAATACAAGCCAGCAGTGTGCCCAGGTGGTCAAGAAGGCCAACAGCATCCTGGCCTGTATCAGGGACAGTGTGGTGAATAGGACTACAGAAGTGACCATCCCCTTGTACTCAGCACTTGTGAGGCCCTACCTCGAGTACTGTGTCCACTTTTGGGCCCCTCACTATAAGAAAGACAATTGAGGTGCTGCAGCGGGTCCAGAGAAGGACAACAAAGCTGGTGAGGGGTCTGGAGAACAAGTCCTATAAGAAGAGGCTGATGGAGCTGGGATTGTTTAGCCTAGAGAAAAGGAGGCAGAGGGGACACCTTTTTTGCTCTCTACAGCTACCTGACAGGAGGTGGTAGAGAGG
Organism: Tringa tobata; assembly: GCA_033628505.1. Lineage (NCBI taxonomy): Eukaryota > Metazoa > Chordata > Aves > Charadriiformes > Scolopacidae > Tringa > Tringa tobata. The sequence goes on from JAHREE010000339.1 coordinate 12,927,758, forward strand.
TGGGGATTGGTCTCTTCTCCCAAGCAACAAGTGATAGGATGAGGAAATGGCCTCAAGTTGCTTCAGGGGAGATTTAGATTGGATATTAGGAAAAAAATTTACACTCAAAGTGTTATTAAGCAGTGGAACAGGCTGCGGGAGGTGGTTGAGTCACCATCCCTAGCGGGATTTAAAAGACAGGTAGACATAGTGCTTAGAGATACTGTTTAATGATGCTTTTTGTCAGTTATAGGTTGATGGCTGGACTAGATGATCTGAAAGCTCCCTTCCAACCTAAGCAATTCTATAATTCCATGGACAACCCATCTTCTGTCTTGGAACCTGTATGACTTGCTTAGCCTGGATGTCTGACATTAAAATAAGTAAGACTAGTTAAATGGAATTCTTTGTTTATGGACTACAGTCCTGTTGTGGAATACTTTCTCTATACATCTTGCATATAAATACAAATAAACCCACTGTTTCTAATGCAGCCCACTATCCCCTGCAAATATTGGTGATTGTTTATTAGTGCATGCTTAAATATTATCATTTGTTACAAATTTTGCCACACAATGTCAAAAAAATCATAGTTTTTGAACTTCATCCATTTGTCTCTTGTAATAAACAAATATTCTAAAACTTAAATATGTGGTTTGTTTTCCCTTCAAAAGCACGTCAGGAATCAAAACCAGAACACATAATTGTCTAGACTGTACCATTACAAAGCTGAGTGTAGTATTTCTAAACAAATGTAACCTACGGTTTTGTAAATGGAGAGCAGAGACTTGTTGACGAAACCTTAACTTTTCAATAGGGGTGACAGCACTGGCATGTGTTCTAGACTTATGTGCCAGGTAAGGAGCATGGACTGCTACTGCTATGGCTTTTCATTCAAAAGTCTTTACCTGCCATTCTCAACCTCATGCAGCACCTTCATTTAGTGTTGTTTGTATCTATATCTGACAATCTGTGAATAAAGGTGCCTTGTAGAGCTTCTTAATGGGTCTAGCCCCTAGAATTATCTTCTGTCCTAGGGGTAGAACAGTGCTCAGTGACTTCAGTGACAGATCTGAGACACTTAGAGGAATACAGAGTGTCAGAAAATCCTGAAACCAACCTTAAATCGTCTTGACAGAGTAACAAAAAATTATCTTATAAGCTATGAACAAAAATTACCTTTTAAAAACGAAGTATCAAAGTGAAAACTGTGATCAATAGCAAATCAGAACTCTTTGTAATTAATCATATTTTCCAATGCTCTGTACTGTGATACAGCCGTGAGTCCTATTAAAACATCATTGAAATGGTTTAGAAACTGAACCAGTAGCAGTTGATAATGTTTATTTTTAAAAGATGGATTCCAGAATTACTGACTTGAAAAGTTTTCTAAATTAAAGTCACTCATAAGCTGTGTAAACGACAATATGAGAAACAGTAGATGTATATTTTATCCTACATATTTTTGCTGATTCCAACACATTAATTCAGTATTATCAGCAACATTTCTTCTGGCCTTCTACTCATTCTATCTGATTTGATAGAAGTGCCTTTGAATTCATTTATGGCTATTGTTGAGAGTGAATTAATCACCTTGATGACATTAAATTTTTTGGACATTCAGTAGAAAAGGTTTTTAAAGTTAATATCCCTTGAATAATTTGCTATGGCAATTCTTATATGATATAGCATATCAGATGCCATAGCTAGTAAGTATCTCTGCTTTTTCTTTATGATGTGTGCAAACTAGAACTGTGTCAAATCACTTGCAAGTGAGTAGAGTTAATTTCTCCATGAGACTTCCTAAGGACACCCAGGTAGTAAAGTTGTCATATCCTTTATTTATGGATAAATTCAGCAAAGCCTCCACCAAGAATTAAACGTACTTTGCAAAATCTCTGTGATAATCTCTGATCTCTAATAAAAGATAAACTCAGACACCACTGAAAATCATAGCTCATTGAGTTGGCCATCCTACGTTGTAAAGTTCCCTTGAGATCTCCTGCTTCTAGTTTCCAGACTTTCTGTATAAAGCACGTTGTGATGTGGTGTCAAACACCTTAGCTGTGTTATATTAGTGTTTAATCTTCAGAATATTTACTTGACTTAGTTTAATGAAGGGCATTAACTTACCATCACTGGTCACAGCAATGCCTACATTCCAGGATAAAAAATCATAAGCAGTACACTAGAAACAAGCCAGCATACAGTTGGCCTTACAAGGTCTTTTTCATTTGCTGTAGTGCAGTCTCATCATAGCAGAGCTCTGGGACCTTAGGAGCTAGCTTGTGGATTTCTACAACCTGTTCCATTTGAAAATAAAAAGCTCTGTTGGGAATGGAGTTGTGTGTAAGCTGAGCACTGAAAAATTAGAACAGTTTCCCTGGAGAAAGGAAGGGGAGAAGACATCAGCCAATAATACAACTGAAAAGTCTAACAAGTTTCAAGTTTCTTTTACTGAATATGATGCATTTTTGTTCAATAATTGAAAATTGAAAAGATTTTACATACTAAAGGCATTCTTGATTAACAAAGCAGAAAGCAAAATCCACGGTATATTGCATTTCTATCAAAAGTTCCTGACCAAGAAGGTTGCAGTATTTAAAAAAATGAATGACATTTTCAGTAATAATATATTTTATCTGGTCAGTGTGTTTAATTCACCAAATCCTGTTTGTACTCTTTTATAAAATCAGAGTGTCTTCTGCTGTCAGACCAGACTCCGTATGCAAACTCTTCTTTACATAAATTAATCTAAGCATGCTCTTCTGCCTTGTAACAAAATACCATGGATGTTACACTGGATGGTTAAGAAGCTGCTGTCATTTATTTCCCTTTCATTTGTTTCCTGCAGTTTCCCACTAATTTCCTTTATATGTCTACATCCTACATTCCTACATATGTCTACAATGAAGTATTTCTGGCTTATATTTGGCTTTGAAATTTTATCTCTGGCATAAAAAACAAGGCAGAATAAGACTAATATTAATTCATATTTTAAATAAAAAGGTCTACGCATGGTTTTAGAGTTAGGTGGCAACCTCAGACATTTGTTAGAGATCTTCATCAAGCCGGTAAAAGAGTCAATATTCTCCATTTTAATTTGAAACAGCCTTCAGCAGGCATGGATAATCTGAGAAGATATTTTGTAAACCAGAATAAAATAGTGAATACCAAAACTGACAAAAAATTTTCAGCATAGCCTTAAGTCTGAGATTAATTTCGATAAACAGAATGTCATGGTAAGCAGGACCATCACAGTCAGGAAATCTGCCCACTTTCGAGTTTAAGGAAAAAAAGAACAACATTTTTATAGCAGTAGAGTTGATGTAAAATTGAATGGACTAGATTTTTATGTCCTTGCATCAAGTGGCTACCTAGTGTTTTCCATGTCTCTACCAGTGCTATTATCCAGAGATTCCAGTAAAATACTTTACAGGATGGAATCTTATTCCTGTGCACTTAGGAAAAGACTTAAACCTACACTTAAACTTATGTATCATTTATTATTTTGTGAATTAAGTTTATGTAGGTTTAGACATCTTGGAATCAGACCTTAGAATCTGGTCATTCTTTAAAGACAAATTGGGATGTTTTTCTTTATATTTAATGCTGTTATTACTCTGCAGGTTCTTGCTGTAAAAAAAGCAAGAAGGAAGAGTTTATAGATTACTTGGAACACAAAAGGTGTTTGGTGACAGAATATTCAGGCTGGTCACAAGCTAGCCAGGTTTTACAGTGATAACAGGTTTACAGACACTGAAGGATGGTCACCTACTGCCAATTGATGGAGGGTTAGCTTCCTTTAGTTTAACCTTGATTTTTTATTACAGGGTTCAACTTTATCGACTCAGTGATATTGGGGTCTCATTTGGGAGAGATGGTGAATTTCCAGACATGGCCCCTAGATGGTTTCAGTTACTCACACAGAAATACACTCACAAGTAGCAATGGGAAGTTATAAGTTTGCCACTACATCCTTTGCTTAAGAATTCTCAAAAGGATCTGTTCTCACACTAGCCCTACCAACATCTTTGTTTGTGGATTCAAGAAACTAGCAATATTGCATGGATTGTAGTATGAACAGTGTAGGGATGACCTCTTCTGTGTATTAGTGCCAAAATGATTGATTGCTCAGGCAAGATTGGTTTCTGTATGAAGAGCATCAAGCTGAATATTTTGTCAATACTGAGTCCAAGAAAGATACAGTTCATGAGCACAAAGAGGAGCTTCTTCAAAGAAATAAGTCCTTTAGGGGCTACTTTGAATGATGGTGGGCTGAGCAAATGTAAGAACAGACAACTACCAAAATTTTAAGGTGCTATCCAAAGCACACTGTTGTTTATTTTTCTCTAGACCTTTAACGTCTATTTCTTTGTGGTTTGGCGGTTACACCTTTGTGCATCTATTTATGAAAAAGAATTTCTTGAGCAAAAAATGCATAGAATCAGAGAGAATCACTTATGACAAATCTTAGTTAGATCACCTAGTGAATAACTTAATAATGTTAACATAGTACAGGAAAAGTCAATAGAAGTGCAAAAAATAGAACAGAATTATGTTGACAGGTTATCTGTTTTTTAAAGACTGGATAATCCTATGGTTAAGAGCATGCATAGAAATTCAGGCAAATAAAATATTTTTTTCACCAAAGATAACAGGAAAAAACTTCATTAGTTCCATGTTTCATTTCTCTTTACAGTTCCATCGTTATGTAAATATTTTTGTTTGTTTGTTTGTTTGCTTGCTTGCTTTTATTTTGAATCTTTTTATTGTATTCTGATTGTTTTATATTTATCATTTAATATAAATGAAGATAGGTCAAAATCAAAATGCAACATTTAGACATGCATACTTCACGAGTCAGTGAACCAACTAATTGAATCTGAAAATGAAAAGGAAGGTCCTCTAGAATGGATATTATTGCTGTCCTGAAGATGAGAAAGTTTGTATTAACATTTTCTAGACTTATCTGGAGAAATACAAATAAGCCAAAACATCTTAGTCTCTTTTGTAACTCTATTATTTCTATGCATATTCATCACCTAAGGCACTGGTTCCTCTATAGTTTTATGGTGTATTGGTGAGAGAAAGCTAATACAAAAATGGTCAGGCCAATATCTAATTATCAGTCTAGGAAGAAAAAGAAGCATGTGTGAATTAGAGGGCCTTGATATGCTGTAACATTTGTGAAAACTAAAATACTAGTAAGGAAAAACTGTGACTCAATTGTACCTTATGGGATAGATCCTGCCCCATGTGACTTACACTGGAATAGGTCATGGTGGCCAAACAAGACTCCCAGCACCCCAGGAACAGGCTTAAAAACGAATTGCGATGGGAGAAGCTTTCCCGAGCTCTGACATGGGACGGGATAAATACTAGTTCCATTAAAGTGACGATTTCAGTGAAGTTAAGATGCTGAGTACCTTTCAGGATTTGTTTTGATCTTTTTCTTCACACTTTCCTTATCTTCCTCAGAACAACTGGCAGTAGAGAAAGAGAGCCAAAACACATTCCAGTTTGTATTCTGCTGTCTTCTCTCCCCTCACATTTTCTCTTAGCTAGGAGGACTGTTTTTTCAGTTTAATACTCCCACCCATCCCCATGCCAGCACTCAACGCAAGCAGAGGAGAAAACACCTCACCTCTCACATGTCTCCATAAAGGCTATAAAATCACATTTATGTTAAGTTACTACTGAGGGTGAAACTATAGAACTTTGTGAAGCTTTCCTTTATTTTTTTTACTAGGGACATTGTTTGACAATATGAAAACTGTTTCTTATTGCAAATTCATATATATGTGTGTATATATATGGAGCCTGTCAATGATGCCTTCTTACTCCAGCTTGAGGAAGCACCACGATCACAGGCTCTCATCCTGCTGGGGGATTTTAAACACCCCGACATCTGTTGGAAAAGCAACACAGCTGGCTGCAGGCACTCCAGGAAGCTCCTAGAGTGCCTAGATGACAACTTCCTGAGACAAGAATTTAACAGCCCTACTTGAGGAGATGGGTAGAAGTTCTGATGCGAGGTGGGGCTTCAGGCAACCCCCCAGGTAGTGTTTTTTCTTCCTTCTCATTCGCCTCAACCTCCAGTGCCCCATACTTGTTGTGCAAGGGCACACAACAATCTGATGACTACTAAACCAGGAAGTTTCCTGGTGACATCCGTCACCCGGGCTCCAGGCAGAGAGCAGACTTCCCTCTGAGGAGGGTCCACCCGGCATATTGGGACCACTGTGCCTCTCAGGAAGGAGTCCCCAACAACTATAACCCTTCACTTTTTTTTAGAGGGTGTGGTGGTGATCCAGAGTATGTTATTCCTCAGTCTTTCAACTTCGACTTTCAGTTCTGCCACCAACTTAGAGTATTTGGGTTGGAATTGCACTAAATTGACTCAGCCTTTGAAACTTCAGGATAACTAAAATTGTAAAGACAAAACATATTTCTTCCCACATATAGAACTGACTATTTTTCACCAGAAAGAAGACAAAGTAACATGGCAAATATATTTCCTGTTCAACAAGCAGTTTGGTGGTCAATCTGACAATTGAACACTGTTCCCTATGTACTATGGTAGAAATGAAAGAAAGAAAGAAAAGTTCAAATAACTTATAAATCATTTTCCAATATATTAAAAAAATCAGAAGTTATTCTATACTCTGTGTTCAAAAGAGGAAATACTTTGATTTGTTTACAAGTTTTCACAAATCACAGGATTTTGTTATTCAGAAGCCTGAAAGAAATATTAGCAACTATAAACATTAACTAATTTTCTATTGAACTATTAGAATACCTTCTCTCAGACTTCTCTGACAAAGAAAGAAAAAGAGGAATAGACTCTCTGCATTTCATTGTGAACCTGATTCAGGAAAGCATTGAGTATATAGTTGGGTCCAGACAGATTTTAACTGCATGCCCAAAGCTAAGCATTTCCTTAAGACCTTGCTTAAGCCAGCATGATGTGATTTCCAAGTACCAATCTCATGCTGTTTTTCTCTGAGTTCATAGGAAACTTGCATACTGCACAGAGGGCAGAATGTGCCATCAAATGTTCCACTCTTTATGCTAGAAGGATCTACAGTGGTCAGAAATGCTTCCCAATTTAGAGTCTATTTTTGTCTGCCTCACTAAATTATACTGCATGTATAGTGTATTCCTGTAAAACCTGTTGGATTTTTCTACAGGAGCATTGTTCTTAAAGCAAAAGTCCCTTCTACCCTAGGGAAACTAAACCAAGTGTGGTAAAGAAAAATATATCAAGAGATGATGTGACTGGGAATCTCTATGAAAGGGTAATCTTTATGTCTGATTGATTCAGGATTTCCCTGATATAATTTAGGACATGCTATAAAGATACAAGCAGAACATTATCTGCAAGTTCAGATCAAAAGTGGCAAGAATACCAGTACAAGACAATTTAAATTTTATATATGATATTTTACACCATATTTTAGTTATGGAGACACTCCTCTACTTATTCTGGGCTGCTATGTTCCCAACACAATGCATTCAGGGAGGGAATACAGGGAAACTAATCCCTCAAATTAGTTTAACCTTGTAATGTTTACTGGCAGAAGAAGCCAGGCATCCCAGACATCCCAGACAAAGAGAGTTCAAGCAGGTAAGACAGTTAAAGAATAGAAGAATTTAAAAAATATTGTCTTTCTTTGATGTTTCTGTTCACTGCAAGACTCCAAAACCAGGTCCAGAGCTACCAGAGTGACGTACAGAATTAAAGAAGCAATAAACTACCATTAGCAAGAACCATTGTTGTTCATCCACCTGGAGTTCCCAGGCATGGAGCAGTCAGAATCATAGAATAGTTTGGGTTGCAAGGTCATCTAGTCCAACCTCCCTTGCAATGAGCAGGGACATCCTCAACTAGATGAGGTTGCTCAGAGTCCCACCCAAGCTGACCTTAAATGTTTCCAGGGATTGCACATCTACCACCTCTCTGCACAACCTGGTCCAGTATTTCACCACCCTCATTGCAAAAAAATTCTTCCATGTATTTAGCCTAAACCTTCCCACTTCCCATTGCCCCTTGTTCTATCACAACAGGCCCTGCTAATGAGTCCCTCCCCCATCTTTTCTATAGGCCCACTTTTAGTACTGAAAGACCTGTAAAGTCTCCTGGGAGCCTTCACTTCTCCAGGTTGAACAACCTCAACTCCCTCAACCTGTCCTCACAGGAGAGGTGTTCCCTCCCTCTTATCATTTCTGTGGGTCTGGACTCGTTTCAACAGGTCAATGTGCTCTGAGGGCTCCAGAGCTGGACACAGTACTCCAGACAGGGTCTCTACAGAGCAGAGTAGAGGGACAGAATGACCTCCTTTGACCTGTTGGCCATGCTTCTTTTGATGCAGCCCAGGATACAGTTGGCTTTCTGGGCTGTGAGTGCATATTGCTGGTTCATGTCCAGCTTTTTATCCACTGATACCCCCAAGTCCTTCTTTGTAGGGCTGCTCTCAATCCCGTTGTCCCCTACCCTGCATTGATACTGGGAATTGCCTCAACCCAGATGCAGCACCCTGCACTTGGCCTTGTTGAACCTGAGATTCACAGGGGCCCACTTCTCCAGCCTGCCCAGGTCCCTCCGAATGGCATCCTGTCCCTCAGGCATGTCAACTGCACCACTCAGCTTGGTGTTGTCTGCAAACTTGCTGAGGGTACACTCCATCCCACTATGTCATTGATGAAGGTATTGAACAGTACTGGTCCCAATACAGATCCTTGTGGGACATCACTTATCACTGATCTCCATCTGGACATCGAGCCATTGGCCACTACCTTCTGAATATGACCATCCAACCAATTCCTCTTCCACCAAACAGTCCATCCATCAAATCTATACGTCTCCAATTTAGAGAGAAGGATGTTGTGGGAGAACCTGTCCCTTACAGACATCCAGATAGATGACATCTGTAGCTCTTCCCTTGTCCACTGATGTAGTCACTTCATCACAGAAGGCCACTAGGTTGGTCAGGCAGGACTTGCCCTTGGTGAGGGCATGCTGACTGTCCCAAATCACTTCTCTACCCTCTATGTGCCTTATCATAGCTTCTAGGAGGATCTGTTTCATGATCTTCCCAGGCACAGAGGTGAGGCTGACAGACTGGAAGTTCCCAAGGTGATCCTTTCCACCCTTTTTTAAGGCAGATGCAATGTTTCCCTTTTTCCAGTCACCAGGACCTTCACCTGACTGCCATGAGTTTTCAAATATCATGGAGAGTGGCTTGGCAACTATATCATCCAATTCCCTCAGGACTCTGGAATGCATCTCATTAGGTCCCATAGATGCCTGTATGTTCAAATTCCCCAGGTGGTCACAAATTTGATCTTCTCTTACAGTGGGAGGGACTTTGGTCCCCCAGTCTCTGCCTTGCTCTCCATCCACTTGAGAGGTGTGGGAAGAGAGGTTGCCAGTGAAGACTGAGGCAAAAATATTGTTGTGTACCTCAGCCTTTTCCTTGTTGGTTGTTACCAGTTTGCCGTTCTTGCTCATCAAGGGGGATATGCTTTCTTTGACCTTCCTTTTCTGGCTGCCATAACTTGCCAAGGTCAGCTCCAGCCACGCCTTGACTTTTCTGACCCCATCCCTACACAACAGGGCAGTGTCCCTATACTCTTCACAGGATACCTGTCCTTGCTTCCACTGCCTTTACTTTCACTTTAGTCCTCCCCTGTCCCATATCCCTCAGGACTGCGAACTCTAACAGTGCATGATCACTGCAGCCCAGGCTGCCTCCAATCTTGACATCACCAATTAGCTCACTTGTGTTGGTGACCAGGTCCAGTATTGCACCCCCTCTAGTAGGGCTATCTATAACCTGGCTTAAGAAGTTATCCTCAACGGATTCCAGGAGTCTCATGGACTGCCTACAGCTCCCTGTGCTATTTTTCCAGCAAATGTCAGGGTGGTTGAAGTCCTCCAGCAGGACCAGACCCTGTGAGTGCAATGGCCCCTGTAGCTGGAGTAAGAAGGCTTTGTCAATAGACTGCCCTTGATCAGGTGGCCTGTAGTGGTCACCAATCACAAGGTTCCCTGTGTTGCCTTGGTCTCCAGTTCTTGCCCATAAGCTTTCAATCTGTTTCTGGCTGTTCTTCAGAGACAGCTCTTCACTCTGCATCCATTTCTTGATGTAGAGGGCAACACCCCTGCCCCTCCTTCCTCACCTGTCCTTTCTGAGCAGGCTTTAGCCATTGATAGCCGCACTGCAGTCATGGGACTCATCCCATCAAGTTTCAGTACATTGATACCCTGCAGAAGCAACCTTGAAATTGAGCCCAGTCGCATATTAGCTTCATTCCCTGCTAGTCCATAAACTACTGCGGTAGTTTTGGGGTATGCAAGAGGCAGCGTGAGATTGGGTTGAAGAAATTAAAACTCACTTGGAAGCATGTTTGCCTTTGCTGAACTGTTCCTGGTACAGTGTTGCAAAACCAGGTGAAATTAAACTTGTTTGGACAAATAAAATACTTTGTCTCTTTTTACCCGGAGGTAAAGATGAAGATTTTCAACCTCAGCAAGAGCTGAGTTAATAAGGAGCCTGCTTACTCTCTGTATTCCTGGAGGCATTTCAGCCTCCACTCAAGCACTTTCCATTTTACTTTATTCATGTCACTGATGAACTATTTAGTGTCAGGGACTTCAGCCAGAGATTCTGGAGCTAGGGGGAGATTGCTTAGATTCTTGCTGCAACTACAGCGGTTTATAGGCTCACTGCCACTGGTGCTCTCAGTGCCATAGCACTAGTGGCTTGGACACTCCAAATGCAAAGATATTTTCACATTGCTTTCTCACAAAAGCTGTTGATTTCCCTCCTTTCTGGATGACCATTAATCAAAAAACCTCAAAACCAACAGATCCTATTGTAAAACCTGTGAAAAAACATATTTCTGAACTGTTAAGTTACTTAGTCAGTGTCCCATTTAATTTCTATCCTATGTTGGATTCATGCCGTATACCTAATCAGCTGCAAATATTTTAAAGCAAAAGCTTTACTGAAACAAGCTTTAACAGGCAAGTTCTACTTACCAGAGACTCAAAAATTTATTGTGGTTTACCCTTCAGAGTGTAAAGATCTGTAAAATCGAGGGAACCATCATACAACTAAAACCAGGATGTCTGTTCTTGTGATATTAATTGATTACTGTATCTGTTCTTTCTGCTTAGAAAACTACACTAACATTTTCAGTTTTGACATTAACTTCCAGGCTCAGCAAACACTGGAATTACAATGAGCTGCACATCCCTCCCTTAGTCATGTAGGTGCTTGCTGCAGAGTCAGAAAACTATTTTATCATGTTATACTTCAATTCTAATATACATGTTCGTAACTGCACAAGGTAGAAACATGCCTTAAAAAAATACAGCAACTGGTTCCCTAAGCTGCTGATAACTGCCACGTTTCCCCTCTTGCTATTGTAGCACCATTAATTTACAATGTTTTTCAAAAGTTCTCTGACACAAAAGAGCTAATAAAAAAATGCTTGGGTTTGAACTGGTAAACAATACCATCATGATATACTGTGTAATGCAATGCCCCCAGGCTGGGGGCTCTGGACAAAATAAGAAATATTGAAAAAAGGAGGATTTTTAAATCTGTAATATAATCAAATAATAATTTGAATGCTGAATGTATTTTGCTTGAGACTGGAAAAATACTAACAAAGGGAATTGTGTGTTTTTTCAAGTCTCATGTTTCTTAAAAAAAAATAAAATCTGCAAATATCAGGATGCCAAGACTTTTGGTTGCTAACCTTTCCAATGCAAATTAAACGTAATGGATTCAGTAACTTTCTTTCCCTGATAAAGACATATTTAAATATTAAAGATCTCTGTCCAGTTAAGACCTAATTCTGTATGACCCAAACGTATGTGCTGATGACTTGAATATTTCCAGGTCAAATGTCACTTTAATACAAACACAGAGTATGACAAACGATGCTTTAAAACTTGACAAAGAATTATATTGAACAATGGGCTGAATAAAAGAATGCCAATTCCATAGGATTTTAAAAAGCCCTCTTTCTTATTTTCCATCACACCCCTAGATCGTGTTTGTATCATCTTCAGTCTCCCATCCCACCTTAGGAAGTGCAGAAATACCTATTTTGTGTTTAGTTTAGCAACACTCACTGTTTACACTGCACCAAGCAGTCTTTGTCTCTTCCTGCTGCCATTCTGCAGAGGCCAGACAAATACTTTCAGACTCTTAGCCTGACTCAAACTGCAGATGAAGTTTACAGACATCTGGGAGTAGGTAATCACTTGGACTTCTCCTGCTTATGTGGCTATCCTGATCCCTGATTCTGTCAGAATCAGTTTAATAGCCTGACAGCTGGCTGAAATTTTCATTTATTTTAGCAGCTTGAGAACTGATTGCCTGTGTTGTGCGAGAAAGACCAACAGCTTGTCCTAGTATTTTTTATGCAACTATGTAATTTATTCATTTTTAGCAACTTCATTCTAAACTTCAGTGCATTTGAAAGTTGTCAGCTCCTTGTACTTCCCTGTAAGAAAAAAAAATGTAATGGCCAAGGAACATTGAAAACAGGTGCTATAAATGTATATTTAAACAAGCCAACAAATGTAGTTATCCAATGTATAGAAGGATCTTCATCAGCATAAATGTTCTTGAAAACAGAATGTGATTACTTTTCCAGTATATTCATGAGAGGCTGTTATTTTGACACATCTTAGCACTTGTCAGCCTCCATATGTGTATTTTGCTTATTTTTAATTCATTTTTAATCACTTGGGTACCTAACTGCAGGAGCTTTAAGTTGATGTGGAAGGTGTGTCTTCTGTTTTGAGAGCCCACTGTTCACAATTGCATAGGAAAAGTCTTTGAAGCCCGGTGTAAGGAACACATCATTACCCTCATTAAACAGTATCCTTCAGATATGTTGGTCTTTGCCAACTACACGCATGACTCCCAGCATCTCAACCCCCAACATGTAACAGCAGCTCTTCTTCCTCGGTAGACTGCAGCTGCACAATGTTTTGGATAGAGTCAGCAAGCTTCAGCAGCGCCTTGGGGGAAAACTCTTGCAGAAAGTTAAACATTAGGTAGAAAGTGTTAGACAATCGCTCATGACAAAACAATTAAGTGCAGTCTATTTGTTAATGGTCAAGACAAGTGCAGCAAAGATACCTGAAGGTAAAACTGAAGAGTCAGAAATAGCTTTGGGAAAAAAATTTCAAAGACAGAAGGAAAACTGGAAAACAGTGATGCAGAACAAGTCCCTGGCTCTGCTGCAGCTTATCACTTGGCCTATAAATGTAGCCTTGACAGTCATGGAAACTTCATCCACCTTACCTCTGCTGGTTAAGTGTTAAGGAGTCCTCTTGCAAGCTGCAAAGCTTCAGCCTTCAATACTGCCAATGGCAGGTGTACCGAATGTCTCTTAACCCACCTGTGGGTTGGCAATTAATGCTAAGAGAGCACTGATAACATTGACATGCACACAGTCTGTCAGAAATTTACCACACCTGACCATATTAAGTTAGAAAGTAATTTTAGTCTTGATGAAAAAAAAACCCCATATATATATATTCTGATGGAGGAATATTTTATCCTGATATTACTAACCAACTCTAAGGTTTAAATAAACCACTGTTAAATTGGAAGTGGAAATCTATAAGACTTTAAAGTTGGCTTACACAAGTTAGAATTACCTCAGAAGATTATAGCTCAACTTAAACCAATATAGCAAGAAGTAAATGGCTATAGCCAAGACTACAGAGCCATGCCTTTAGATCAAGATCGAACATCTCAAATCTGCTGCTCACCTTATGGCTGAGCACACATTAAGTTTGACCAGATGGGCTGGTAATATTTTAATAGGAACACTCTGTTTCCCTTTTTTTTTTTTTTTTGTTGTTTTAACAGCACATCGCAGAATAATCTCTTAAAAGTAGATGCTATGAAGTTTATATAGCAGATATTTTAAAATAGCATGTCTGCATATGAACAAAAATTTAAAACCAACAAATGTTACAGAACTTGGATTCAATTGAGGCAATTTTGTGCTATCTGCAAGCAGCTTCTTTCACAGCTGGGCCCAGACCTCAGGCTGGCTGTTGAAGGGCCATTTACACCAAGAACTTTTGCCTGTGAAGAACCAAGTGACACCAGCTTTTTGTTTGTTTGCTTGTTTGTTTGGTTTTTTTCCAATTCATTTTCATAATTCAAGATTTAAATTTTGGTAACTTGTACACCCATATGGACACTGACTTTGACCATTGGCCTGGTATTCCTGGAAGGTCAATGCTTGAACACTAGGCTGAAGTTCTGTGAGAACTAGAATTTTTATTATGCAGGAACATGAGCTATTTTAATGCTCTCATTTAAGTTCAAGAGCAGGTTAAATAAGTAGAATTAATTCATATGTCACCATTTAGGGCTATGAGACTGAGATATACAAGACCTGCCATACTGGATGAGACCAAAAGTTCAGCTAGCTCAGCAACCCATCTCTGGTAGAAGCCAATAGCAGCTGATTAGGGAAAGAGTAGAAACCACCAGCCGTGTGTAGTGTAATCCTTTCTCTGGTCATATATTCCCAGCTTTTGACAGTCAGTGATTTAGGGACTTCCTGAGCCAGAGATTACATGCAGACCAGAAAGCTTAATAGCCATGAATGGACCTGTTTTCCATCCAGTTGTCTAATCCCTTTAAATCTCATTTACACTTTTGGCAAAGTCTGCTGATGCAGTGAGTTCTACCATTACTGTGTTATTAAAAGTACTTCTCTTTTGCTTCAGTTTGAATATTTTGCCTGATAATTTTACCACCTTCTCACAAGTACTTGTGCTTGAAGGAAGGGCAAATATTATATCTCTGTATGATAATTGTTCTCTCTTTACCTCTTGCATACAGCTCATGATTTTGTAGACCTCTATCATATGTGTCTTCTTTTTTCGTTTCCAAGCTAAAAATCCCAGTCTATTACATATTAATGGCTGTTGTTTCATGTAGCTAAGTTTCCTCTCTTTCTCTTCTTGATTTGGTTAATTTGTTATTTTCTAATTACCAGGAGGGATGAGAGCTACATAACGAATTAGTGATGTAGGCTCACCATGTATTTACCCATGCAAATTATGTTCTGTTTCTGATTTGTTCCTTTCCAAATAATTCCTGATATAGTCTGTTGTTGCCATTTTTACTGTCACTAATCCAATGAACTCAAAATCCTCTCCTCAACTGAATCTAAATTTATTTTTTCTTTTTTTTTTCTGTGCATCCAAGGCAATAATTACATTTCAATCTCAATTCAGACATGTACAAATCTTATCTCCAGTGACAAACAGAAATTTTACCCTGTAATTTTGGTATCAATAAATGTGTCTTAACATTTAAACTTTTCTAAAAATAAAATTTCTGCAATGATATGAAATACAAAATATGCTTATGGAAGAACTGAATTAATAAACTGTAAATTAGATTTATGTGTTACAAGAATTTTATTTAGAAATTGCTAGAAGTACATGTCCCAAACATCATAGAGTATTTTGAATAAAATAGTTTGGATTGGAAGGGACCTCCAAAGATCATGTAGTCCAACCTCTCCCATAATGAGCAGGGATATCTTCAACTAGATCAGGTTGCTCAGAGCACTATTCAACCTGACTTTGAATATTTCCAGGGATGGCACATCTACCACCTTTGTGGGCAACCTGTTCCAGTGTTTCACCACACTCATTGTAAAAAATTTCTTCCTTATATCTAGCCTAAATCTACCCTTCTTTAGTTTAAAACCATTACCTATTGTAACAGGCCCTGCTTAAAAACTTTGTTCCCATCTTTCTTATAAGCCCTCTTTAGGTACTGGAAGGGCGCTATAAAGTGTCCCCAGAGCCTTCTCTTCTCCAGGCTGAACAATCCCAACTCTCTCAGCCTTTCTCTTTAGGAGAGGTACTCCATCACTCTTATTGTTTTGTGGCTCTCCTCCAGACTCGCTGCCGCATATCCATGTCTTTCCTTTGCTGAGGAACACAGATTTGAACATAGTAGTCTAGGTGGTATCTTACCAGATCTTTGAAAATCTATCTTCCGAAATAAGCTTTTCATTGGCTCCTATTAAGACTCTTTCACTGTTATGAAATAGCTTTGAAAACCTTTTAGTGTTGCTAAATATAATGAAATGCTATCTATGGGCTGAATCTATTACTTCAACATACTTTTCAGTTGAGTCACAGCAATATATTCCAAGATATAAAGTCCAGTTGAGAGGAGTTAACAGGGCCTAGGAAGAGTCAGTTGTGTGTCATTAAAGCGATTCGGTAGATAGTTTTGCAGTTCTCCAAAAATCTGTAATAATTCACATTCAGTAAGATGAAGTGCAACAAACTACTGACATCTCTTTCACAAAAAGAAAGAGGCAGTAGGAGATAGAACAGATAAGGTGGCATCATTAATGAGACTGACCTCAAAAGGCCCATAACTGGTAAGACCCCTTCAGCTGGCTGATGTACATCGTACCTACTTTAAGTGTAGAGATGCTCTATGGAAATGAGAGATGGGAAGGGCTTGGAAAAGCACAGTCTGGTCAGTTTGGTCTGCAGCTTGTCCGAGGAGAGTCGGTTCTGAGACGTGGTCTATAGTTTAACAATAATGTGCCATTTTAGCCCAGAGCAAGTACACTGAAGAGAGTCAGCATGCTTCCCCGCAGTTGCTGATTCATCAAATTAGGTGTGCTAATAACTTTTCCAACATTCTGTGCAAAAAAAAAAATTTAACATTATTGGGAGGAATTCAGAGCACTTAAATTTACTAATGTGTTTGTTTTTAAGTCTCCAGGTTTTCCTTCCTCATGATTTCACTAAGCAATTTAATGAAAAATATTTACATTCCTGCTGGGAAAATAACTTTATGTTCAGGAATGAAGTTGTTGCACTGAAAAGTCGGGAGTTTAAGCAAAACATGTTTTGTGAAACCAAAGAGATTTAAAAGAATGAAAAAAAATAACCTAAACTTACTCTGATGTGAAGGCAAATGACTAATCCTTTTTAGATTAATACGTATGTAAGTATCTTTTGTAACTCCAGTCCTGTTCTTTAAAACAATTAAATGTAACAAAAGCAAATAGGCCAACGAACTGATCTATTGCCTTTTCAGGATGGGGTAAACTTCCCCAAAACTCTGATTATGAGAAGTCTAAAGATCCTGGTTAACCGTGTAGTTCAGTCTACAGAAAGAGAGCTCAGGTGAGCCGGGAGAGGGATGAGTGGGTGGAAGACTTATTTGGACTCCTCTGGTGAGAAGGAGCAGTGGTTTTACAATGGAGAGATGTTGCTGTTTTGGGAGGTTGAGAGTTGGGGAATATGACCTTTTGGAAGAATTAAGGCTGCATGAGCTGCTCCTGTGGAAACAAGGTAAATTGTTCTCCTTTCCCTGGTTGTCACACTCACAGAAGGGGAGATGGACTGACAGGTGAAAGAGAGCAGGCAGCTGCTGGGGTATAGTTGCAGGTGGAATATCTTTCCTCAGATAACCCACAGTACTTCTATTGCCAGCCTGATATCTCACGTTGTTTTATTAGTCTCCTGATGAAATGATGTAGAAAATGCTGTGCTACAGAATTAATGCCCCAGGTTGGGCTATTATCAGGAACTAAAGTATGCTGCGTGTTGTCAGGTTTGCCTGAAAAAAGTATTCTTATCTCAAAAGGTCTATTAGGAGCTTATGCAAGCAAATAAATGCACTTTTAGACCTGCTGATAAGTTCTTTTCCTTGCAACTGCAAATATCAAGGAATATTGAATGTAACAAGTTGAATTTGGAAATAAAGGTGTTTGAAAGCTGTCCCCCTTATTTGAATGACTATAATCTCTTTTCATGACATACTGTTAGTGCAATATCAACAATAACATCTCTACCTGTAAGATTTAACTTTGTACCTCTGTGGTCATGCCTATGTTTGTTCTTCATGGGGATAGTGTTTTCTACAACCACCTTCCCTGCTACTGAGAAGTGTGGGAAATCGGAGACAAGACAAGCTTTCTCTCTCCTGTTTCAGTAGTGCTACCTTCCCAAACCGTATTAAATTAGAGTTACATTACCTTTGGGATCATAAGATGGGAAAGGAATGTCTAAAAGGTGGTTTATTAGGATTGTGAAGCTCATCTCGAGTGTAATATTTCACTTGGTATTGTGAAGACTTGGAATGCTTATCACCAGTGTATAGTTAGACAACAGAGGCGTTATTTCTTTGATGACAAAGGAAGTATTAAAATGTCCTCTTCAGTCTTTCTTTTCCTGCCTTTTATTTTTTTCTATTAGTTTTTCCCATTCCTCCTCCCCCCTCAAAACTGGGATATTGAGATAACAGTTTAAAATAACACAATATCCTCTGTGAATTTTCATTACTGTTATCAGTTTAAGCCATGACAATACCAGGTGCTAGATGAAAAATCACTGGCAGAGTTGATTTCTTTTTTTTTTTTCATTTCTTTGTTTTTCTACTGTTTGCTTCTTAAATGAAAGGAATGAGAACCATACAGAGACTCTCTTACAATCAGTAAACTTGATTCAAAAACACAATGTGTAATGCCTCACTTCCCAAGAGAAAGAAAGTACCCATATGGTACAATTAAGATGTGTTATTACTTTGTTGTTCTCTCCTACCTCCTCTCTTCTTCCTCTCCATCCCCCTCTTTTCTTTTTCTTTATGTCTTACTACAGTACTAGTTAGAGCCTGCTTTGGCCTAA
This sequence comes from Tringa tobata, assembly GCA_033628505.1. Taxonomy (NCBI): domain Eukaryota; kingdom Metazoa; phylum Chordata; class Aves; order Charadriiformes; family Scolopacidae; genus Tringa; species Tringa tobata. The sequence goes on from JAHREE010000339.1 coordinate 12,946,464, forward strand.
TGCAGAAAGAAGAAAATTTTTCCTCTAACTTTAATTATGTTACTTCTGCAGCATTCAGTTAAATTATTTGTTCTTGTTAATTTTAGCAAGAAAACCATTTGTCACCAACAGTTCTTCATGCTTGTGTATTTTTTTCTGCCTAACTTTGAATTTAAAAAGGCAGTAACTTTTAAAACTGACCCTGCAATAACTATACACTGAGATATCATGTTTTCATATTTGCAACTTCCCTTAAGAGGGGGCGTGATTCTGAGCTGTTGGTGCAATTTCTCTTTTCACTCCTGTGGGCCTTTAGGCAATAACCGGCAGGTCCAACAAAACTCTACATATAACTGGTTTCTCAAGACATTGCAGCAGGTCAGTAGTCAGTCCAATACCCTTCTGCTTAAGAGGCCTTTGAATAGAGCGTTGACCCTTAACCTATGTTAATATTTCAGGGGAAATAATGTAATGTTAGGAATTTTAATAAACACCATGTCCTTGGGAAAACACCCTGAGGAAGCTAGGGCATGAGCGTTACTAAAATAGATGTAGCTCCTCACTATTCTCTTTCACTATTAATAGATAAAGAGTAGTCAACTTAATATTGCATTTGAAGGGACAGAAGAATTTTATAATGTACATTCAAAATGAAAACTCTGTATTTTATCAGCTAGCAACAAGCATAAAAAGACATTTAACTCAGGACATGCTGTCTGAACTGTGATTGGGCAGAAGAACTTACCTATTTAGTGGTGGTGTTGTCTTTCCTTTGGGACAAGAGAGTAAAATAGATTGATTTAAAGGGAAAAAATATATAAAGCAAGTAGCAATTACTATAATGTTTTTCCATGTTATTTCATAAAGCTGGTTTGGTTGCCTTATACAAAATAGGAAAAGGGAAGAAAACTCTATACCTGTTGTATGTGTGGTTTGTGGTTTGTTTTTTTCTTCTCCAGGATTTTGCATAAACAAATCGGAAGTATATCACTATATCAGTCTTTTGGGATTCTTTCTTGCATATTTTGTGCAGAAGAGTAATTATTTCTTTTTTCTGTAGCTTTACTGGAACATTGTGATTGTTCTTTTGTTCTTTTTTTTTTCCCATTTTCTGGTTTTTTGGTGTTTTTTTTTCAGAAATGCAAGGAATCTTCACCAGTAAATTAATTTCTAAAGGAAATGCACAACATATGAGTGAATTAATTCAATCTGAAAGTCAGGACCTCTGCAAACCACATCCTTAAACAGAACATGTGCTCATCCAAAGTGCACACAAGTAATTAAACTCAATCCTAATTTTCTTAAATGTAATTGAATCTCATGGTGCGTGGAGTATTGTGGCGTTACCTACCAGGGTTTTCAATAACCTTTGGCAGCATTAGAGACAGCATGTTTATAGCATCACAGTGGGAAGTTTAAAAAGTCACTGATTCCCTAAATGCTAAAACACACAGCAAGCTTTTTTTTTTTTCTCGTTCTTTTGAACAGTCAATTCACGTCTGAATATCTTGTGTTTGCTAAAGTGAAAAAAGTGACAATTTTGCTTCTGTGGAGTTGCATTTTTCTTACAACTGGTCTCATCAGCAGGTGAGAATTCTTTATGGATTTAAGTGTCCTTTTTCCTGGCGAGTCTCTGGATTTGTAACTGTTCCTCAAAAGCCATTTGAAAGCCGACCATTTCACAGCTTAGATCATACTTATGAACTCCTATTTTGGGTAAAAAAAAACATGCAAAGGACTGTATCATCCTTTGCTTTTACAAGATAGTTTCATAGCTGTAAGGCTTAAAAATGCTGTGACACAAAATACATGTGCTTGGGAGTATGTTTATTTGTTGCAATGTATTTAAGATGTTGTATTTTCCATGGTTCTTTTAATTTCCCTTCCCCTCACTTCACAGTACAGTAGATTGTGATAGTCAGACTTCAGATATGGTAGTCAGACTTTAGAATTAAAGTCTCATCTGGGAAATGAGATAAGAGAGATATGAGAAAAGAGCATCACCAGCTTCTACTCCCACTACAAATAGTAGTGATCTTTTGGCAACTTTTGCTGCAGGGTTCAGCGGATGTGATTTGTGCATCACAGTACATAGAAGGCCAAAAGTAACAGAATGTGAAATATGGCAATACTGCTAATGTGCCAAACCTCATGCCCAATTCATTAATAATTCTCATGATGTTATCTATGTCCAACTAGAACAATACTACAAATCATATTAAGCTCCCAAAGTGGAAAGAAAAATATAGGAATATAAATGGCTAAATATGTTATATCAATATCAGCAATATCTGAAATTGTAGATATTTCTTCCACCTGTGACAGCTCAAATAATTACTTTCTTTAGCTAATTCTGAATCCTGAATTATCTGAAACTAGAGCATGACATTTGTGCAGGAAAAATACAAAGTACACTCATTTATAAGAGGACAATGTATACTTGTTTTGACAGCTGTTGCTGTGATGCAACAAGATTTCACATGTGGAGAGATTTAGGTAAATGGTTTTTTTGAGCCTAAAATAGTTTCTTCATGTTCATCATCAACTAGGAGTAAGTTGTAAGAAATTCTTGGCAGCTGAGGAAAATCCCCCTACACTGATATCTGTGAAAGACTTCTTGATTTTGACTAGACACAACAGAGCAATCCTATCCTCATGGGACCATTTGCAGCACAAAGATGTTCTGTATACTTCATACGGTACCTGCTTTACAGCTTGCATAGTGTTGGTTTTTCATAGGCTATGGAAAGATTTGAAAACAGGCTTTTCTGGGGAGATGAGGAGGAAAGAACTGTTCCTGAAAGAAACTTTTCCACTTCTAAGCTAAAGCAGACAACCTCAGTTATCTAAACAATTAAAATTTAATTTGGATTTCTTAGGCTATTTTCTATCAGTAGGAAAAGTTCCTTCAGTCTGTGTGTGAATTTGAGGCAGTAATTCAGAAAAAAGATAACCTTTATGTACCACAAGTGCCTATAGAGAAGAGCAGGGCTGAAGCTCCTAGAGGGAAGTCAGGGAAATTAAAATGTATTTCTTAATACAAAAGTATAGGAATTTAAAATTACAGTATTTTTGATATTCTCAGTCCTATAATTTCTGTCATATGATAATGTCAAAAAACTTATTGTCCCACAACCAGTGTGTGTTATCCAAGAGAAACAGTAATCAAAATCTGCTTCCATTTTATCTGCAGGTTCATGTCTGCTGAGGCTTAGACTACTTTTCTCTTCTTTTCTTCTGCTTTATTTTCTATTTCTGTTTTGTTTGTTTGTTTGTTTGTTTTCCTCTTGATCATAAGTTTATTCAATTCCTGTTCTGGAACTGTCCCAAGATTTTGTTCATGAAACTTTTTTCACCTCTTAGATCAGTACACAAATACCTAAATACTTTATTGGGAAATTCCCTCATGCAACTGTGCTCAGGACAGGGGTTTTCTTATTGCTTCTCCTTCAGAATGATCATTATTTTAAAAAAAAATACCTCTTTGTCTCTAGAATAAAAATGTTTGCCTCAGCCTTACAGATAAAGGGAACATAAGTCATAGAGAAATTTGAAATGTATAGTAATCATAAGATAATACATACTTTTTTAATGGTTTAGCTGTTTGGAATTAAATAACTGTGTTTAACAGCAATGTTATTGCCTTAACTTTTTAATGTTCACAAATGGAATGAGTACATGGTCATCAAAATAGAATTGGTGTTTCTGCACTTCAATGTCTTTGAATAGAGCTTGTAATTAACAAAATATTATGAGTTGCACTGGACAGTAATGTCTATACTTATAAATCAGAACCACACATCCTATCAAACCTAATGGCAAGTGTTGCAGATAAAAACCTGTGCAATAACTCAAATACTTACAGGTTCAAGTCTTCCATAAATTACATGTTTAAATTATTTGCCCTGTTTAGAAGAAGAAACTGGTTTAAGGTAGTCACTTCTGTGGATATCAAAATCTTAGATCACAAAACAGGGAAGAGATTTTACACCAGCTTTTATTTTTTAATTTTTTTTTAAGAAGATATTAATTGCATTATATTAATGGAAGACCAAATAAATGTGTGATGCGGGTTTTTTGGGGGGTGATAGGAGGTGGGAGAGGAGCAACTATTTCAACTTCTTGATAAACTGAGGTAATCATGTGATGTTGTTGATTACATATGTCTGTTAAAGATGAAAGAACTTTTCAGGTAACTCAGTTTGCTGTTCAGACACAAGACTGTCAATCAGTAAAACCAGGTGTATATCCTTAGGACTGTGCACTGCAATTCCTCAACTGGAGTGCGCATTTCTGTGCAACAATAGGAGTCACACTGTGAGAAAAGTAACAATTACAGTGAAAGCCTCAGAATTAAATGCCATTTATGTTTGAAGTGAAAGCATTTTATATAACATACAGGGCATGTTTCAGATAATAAGGCAAGTTTGTCTGTTGATGCAAAATGGGAAACTTAAAAGTGATGAACCTTTTTTAAAAAAAGAAAATAACAGTATACAGTCCCTAACGGAAAAGTCTGTTGGGATATTTTATGAATGAAAGACAACATGGTTCTACATTAGCAAAATAATGGACATTAATATACCTAATAAATTCTCTCAAGTCTTTCAAAAAGGAAACAAAGCTAACAAACTTTTATAACCTGACCTTCTTAGTGTAACTAAATATTCCATAAAAGACATTGTGATTAGATGGTACTTTTTAACTGAAATATTTCCAGGTGCCATACCAGTTGTAATGAAATAATCATTACAACACCCAGGCATATTAAACATATCTCAGAGAAACTCAAGTATAATCTGACTAAAGGCAATCCATTCCAAGACATTTGCTAATATTCAAAATCTTATTTTAGTCCCGCATTTGAGATAGTAAGCATGTCCTGTGAGGACCTGGAAACAAGATTCAGAATCATCAAGTATGCTTTTAAAAATGTTGAGAGCAAAACTATTTAAGTAACATAATAACACTGTCTTTTTAGGAAATTTTTCTAAAAGTAACTTGTATGCTTGTGAATCAGTCTCCCTAAAAGCAAATTTAGCTTAGCTTTTAAATTAAGTACATTAATGGAAGTCACCTGGAGATATTGGGCCATCCAGTAAAAGATACCCATATTCCTATAAACATCCTCTGCCATGCCTATAAATTACATCACCTGAGTGTAACTCAGTAGAGGAAGAAACTGGCCCACCCCTGTGAAACAGAAGGGCAGCAAGAAGTATCTCACACTTCAGAAGTACCTGTCTTTATCTTATGTGGTTTTTCAAGACTTGATCTTTCTGAATGGCTTTAGTAAACTCCCGTGCTCAAAGCATTCCTTGCTGTGTTTGGGAAAAGCAGCGTGGATTTACACCCTGTGCGTTGCACCTCAATAACTGAGTTTTCTCTAACATGCAGCTTCATTCTTCTCTCCAGTTTTAAGCCCCCAGGCAGGACACATCAAGTCAACAGGGTAAATATCTGCTAAAACCTTTCTCTTGCAACACTTATGATTCTTTCTCTTTCTGAATTGAGTTCTGTGTTATCTTGGGGAATCTGTTGTTAGCCTGCTTCAGCTCTTTGGTGTGCATTTGCCACAGAAGCTCTGACAGTCTGCAAAGAGTTTTTCTTGAAACCTGTTCATTTCTGGATGCCACAGTCATGGCCAATGAAGTAAGGTCAGGAAGCAAATGTCGGAGGCTTTATGCTGTATACCATCTTGCAAAGAAGTTTGTCGTTTTTTGGAAAGGACTTTTTTTTGTGTGTTTGAAAAATGTATGATCTGTTTAGGTACTCTGGTCTCCAACAGTTTTTGCTACATGAGAGAGCAGCTGACAGCATACCGGTAGATTGTGAAGGCTTTGTAGAAAGGCAGAAAGATCCAAGATAGTGCTTTCATGTAGTATCTGATAAACTACAAACACAATATATTATGTAATGGTAAAGAAGAAACAAATATTCTTAAGAAATATCAAAATAACCTGAGTTTTCACAAAGAACAGAAATGTTTTCTTTTGTTTATTTAGTAGTAGTTTATTGATTCTAGACAATGGAACTCTTTATGTCTTCAAAAACCAGATAACAAACGATAAAAGTGTCCAATGTAATTACACACATACTTGCTACTTGCAGAAAGCCACTAATTTATTGTATTTGGGACTGAACTGGGACCGTCAGGAGTCTTCATGGTATAAGGCAAAGACAAATTCCTGTATTGCAGAGCTGTAGAAAAATATCTTATCTGAGTCAGGAATAAAAGTTATGACATTCTGCACCTTGAGTGGAGTTAGTGCTAGACTGCGTGTGATCTGATTATGCCAATTGGCAGAGGGTAAGAAATGGTAGTGTGGAGTTTCCAGGAGGTGGTGTGGGTGATCCAGAAATTTATTCATGAGGTGTAAAAGAGAAATAGCTTATTGGTAGCAGGTTCAGAAATAGCAATGTTACATAATACATCTTCCTCCGTGATAAACCTTCTCCAAAAGGAAGGAAAAGCATTGTGCTTCTTGTCTACATCCTCGGCTAATAGATTGTGTGATCTTTTCTCGGTGTCTACTTCTTCCAAGCCATAAACAGGAATTGGCCAAAACATGAGCCATTAGGCATGAAGAAAATAACTTTTTCACAAAGCAGACGTGTTCAGCATGCGATTCTTTCTTGTACCGTATACGCTTATATTGCTATAATGGATTTTATTTTTTTCTTGAACTCCACTGTTAGAGCTTGTTCTCTTTGTCACTGGATGTGCTCTGGCTGGGAACGTTGCCATTTGTTGCTATGGAAATTGATGCCAGAGGTTGCAGGGCTAGTGAGAGTGTGCTGGGTAAATCACTTAATGGAACATGACATTGTCAGACATCCATTATCTTTCATTTATAGCAGTTTAATTTTCTCTCTTACTTTTCCAGGCTGCTACCGCTTACTGATTAATAGCCCTGGTACAATGGGTATTTTTTAATGTATTGTGACTTTATTGCAAACTTTTATCCCCTGTATTATCCAGATGCTTGTTACCCAGGTTTAAAATAAGTGGACATAACAAGGAATGGGATCCTATCCTCTGAGACTCTACAAGCTTTGTATCAGCTTAATTTTCTTATAAATCTGAAGGAAGATGGTAGACATACTCCAGAAGAATAGGTAACTAATGTGTGTTGTTTATGTCACGTAAACTAAGTTAGGCTAGGGTAGTGATTACATCACTAGAGAAATTTAATTCAGGTTTTCAATTGCCCTTCAATTCCACATATAATAAAATAAAAGGAGGCTAAAGGTTATTCATAAGAGTGTATTGTACCAGGAAAAAAGGCATGGGCTTTTAAGTTCAATGGACAAAGCTGTAAGTGATATTTGAAGATGCTTCCTATTTAATGCAAAGTGGAAAAAATCTGAACTGGAGAAACAAGAGACATGCACAATTTTAATAACATTTGTACATTTGTTGAGAACAGAATCAACTTTTTTTTTTTTTCTAGCAGAAGCTAGAAAGCCAACCTTAGATGTGTGAGCGACCTGAGAAGGGTCCTTAATGAACCAGGAGCTTTTCTTTTTGCTCCTTTTCTATTTCATGCTTCCATCTTCAAGGCCATGTTCTCTATGGGGAAAAGTGCTGGAGTGACAATAAAATAAGCTCTTCTGATATGCTTCACAGCTAAGGATCTTACCACTATTAATCTTTTGAATTCAAAACAACAATCAGCTACACCTGCTGTCTACTACCCAGTACAAAGGCATGGCATTAACAGAAGTACAGAATTTCCTGGGCTTAGAAAAAAAATATAAGAAAATACTTGCACAATATATTGGTAAGCATATATATGTTGTTGGTGTCTGCTTCTAGGTGCTGAGCAGTCACTAATAACTTTACTTCAATAGTCGACCACTATATCATCTGGAATCAAGATATTATTTTTTTAAAAATTTCTATGATAATTCATGTTCAGTATTTCTTTATAGTATATATCAACTTCATCTCAATCTCCCAATATAATAAGCAATACAAGGCTCATTAATCCCAATATACATAGAAATAACTGGAATCAACAATGTGAACTTCATAAAATAATTGTTCTCCAGCAAATAGATTTGATAAAAGGAATCAAGGAAAACTATTTCACCAAGATGATACATTTCAGCTCTTGAAATAAAAAACTTCATGTTTTCAACTAAAATTAATTATCTGAGACACGCTTTACAACAACTTAATGAAGTAATCATAAAGTGAATGAAATATTCTCTCCCCAAATTTTTGCTTAGTACAGATCCCAAAATAAATGATTCTTGCAGTTCTGGCCTAAATGTAGGCTGAGACTAACTTGGTAATGCAGGAAGTAATCAAATATCTACTGCTTCCCCGTGTTGTGTTTTTTAAATAAAACAACAACAACAACAAAAAACCTTTTTATTGATTTAGTATTTGTATTACCAACCTTTAACTTTCCTTGGATGTGTATTTGTTCTGCTGTTAAAGGAAGACAGAGGGCTTTGATTGCCCTATACGTGTCAGTGGATGCTTCTTTTATCAGAAACATTGTTTGACAATCAGGACCTTTTTTGTTACAGTTAAAAAGAAAAAAAAAAAAAAACAAACAAGAAAGGAAACTAAAATGTAACGGATTGCAATATGGCTATAAAGCAAAAGACAAAGACGAGTCCTCAAAGAATGATAAAATGAAAAGTGGAGTGAAAGCAGTAGTCAGATAGGCTACTTACCTTGGTTGTCTGTGTGAGTAGGCATCAGAGTTCTGTTTTTCTGTAGATTAAATGCGAAGGTGAGTTTTAGTGGTAAAACTGGAAGCAATCACTGAAGTATCTTTGTAAGGATAACTCTCAAGCATATGTTGAAATTTCAAAATGGAGACTGGAGTTTGATTACAGCATTTTCAATGAATCATGGAATTGTCTAGGTTGGAATGGACCTTTCAGATCGAGTTCAACCATTAACCTAACACTGAAAAAACTCATCACTAAACCATATCCTGAGCACCAAGTCTACACATCTTTTAAATACCAGCAGGGATGGTGACTCAACCACTTCCCTGGGCAGCCCATTCCAACCCTTAATAACCCTTTCAGTGTAAATTTTTTTCCTAATATCCATTCTAAACCTCCCCTGATGCAACTTGAGGCCATTTCCTCTTGTCCTGTCACCTGTGACTTGTGAGAAGAGACCAATCCCCACTTCGCTACAACCTCCTTTCAGGTAGTTGTAGAGAGTAGTGAGGTCTCCCTGCAGCCTCCTTTTCTCCAGGCTAACGGATCCCAGCTCCCTCAGCCTCTCCTCATAAGATTTGTTCTCCATACCCCTCACCAGCTTTGTTGCCCTTCCCTGGACACACTCCAGCACCTCAGTTGTCTTTCTTGTAGTGAGGGGCCCAAAACTGAACATGGTATTTGAGTCCTCCAGTGCTAAACGCAGCAGGACAATCACTTCCTTAGTCCTGCTGACCACACTTTTACTGATACAGGCCAGGATGCTGTTGGCTTTCTTGGCCGCCTGGGCACACTGCTGCCTCATACTCAACCAGCTGTTTACCAATACTCCCAGGTCTTTTTCTGTCAGGCAGTTTTCCCTTCACTCTTCCCCAAGCCTGTAACGCTGCATGGGGTTGTTGTCACCCAAGTGCAGGAGGTGGCACTTGGCCGTACTGAACCTCATACCACTGGCCTTGGCATATCAATGCAGCCTGTCCAGCTCCCTCTGAAGACCCTTCCTACCCTCAAGCAGGTTGACACTCCTGCCCAACTTACTGCAAACTTTCTGAGGGTGCACTCAATACCCTCATACAGGTTGTTGCTAGTGATATTAAACAGAATCGGCCCCAGTACTAAGGCTGGGGAACACTTACTGTGATCAGCTGCCAATTTTTCACCCAGCCATGGGTAAAAAGCAAAGAGCAGACAGTTTCTCCAGGAAAATGCTGTGAGAAGTGGTGTCAAAGGCTTTACTAAAGTCCAGGTAAACAACATCCACAGCTTTTCCCTCATCCACTGAGCTGGTCACCTCGTCATAGAAGGTGATCAGGTTAGTCAAGTAGGACTTGCATTTCATAAACCCATGCTGACTGATCACTGGTTGTCCTGCATGTGCCCTGTAATGGCACTCAAGATGATCTGTTCCATGACCTTCCCAGGCACCGATATCAGTCTTACAGGCTTGTGGTTCCCTGGATCCTGCTTCCAGCCCTTCTTGTAGACGGGTGTCACATTTGCTAACCTCCAGTCAACTGGGAAGGTGACATATCTAAAAGTTGCAGAGAATTTCTTCTCACACTTCCTCCTTTGTTCCAGAGTAAGAGGGAAAGAATAGATATTAGTAAAACTATGGTTGAAACAGTGCTCTGCAGTGAGAAATAAGGGTGAAAGAGGCAATGATATTCAAAAATGAAGCTTGTAGACATTCATCTACTGCAGCAGTTGTCAGTCTCCTTCACCCAGTTTTGAGCAGTGCTGTCACTTGCTCCTCCAAAGCCTTAGTAATTCTGCTGAAAGATGTGGTTTTGATTAAACAAACGTGCTTCCTAGTGGTGGTTCATAGCACTTTCTTTCAAGAATTATCTTCCATGTCTGAAGCATACATTTTTGTGAGTCTGTTGGATGTGGTCGCAAGGAAGATTGTTAGTTCTTGTTCAATAAAGCAGAAATATAAATAAAACAAGTAACTGCAGAGTTTTTGGGGCATTCAGGACTACATGCTAAAAGATTGTCTGTTTGTCTTTCCAGCAAAGATAAAGGAAAACACAATAGTTTAGTTTTCAAAACACAACTAAGTTACAAAATCAGTTTCCAGCTCTGTTTTCTCTTAAAGCTTGGAAGTATTTGTTTTCCAGTGTTTTGATGTAATTGCTTTTCCAATGTTTTGGTACAATCGCATTTCCATATGTTGTATCTTCCCTAGTGAAAGTGTGATCCAAACAACACAAACAAATCTAACACACTGAAGAATGAGGTTTTAGTATAGTTTCTTCAGTCTAGCACCATACCTTTGTGGTTAAATCAGCAGTTGAGGCTTGCTTCCTTCAAGAAACAATCTTTGGATTTACGTAAAGCAGTGCTTTCCAACTAGAAAATTCTGGTTTATGTTCTGTCAGTTGTAACTGGCTTCTGAATTCATGGCAAATGGGAAAATGGGAAATCTGGAGGAAAGAAATAAGGGGTTTGGATTTAATTTCTTTTGGTTTTTTTTTTTTTGTTGTTGTTGTTGTTGTTATTTGTTTGCCAGCAGATCCCAGAATTTATCATCTTTCATATATCATCTTTGTCATTTTTGTCCTGGTTTGAGAGAGCATATGTGATTTGTTTAGTGACCAGCCCAGCCCAAACCATGACATTTTAAGCACTGTGATTCTATGGTTTCTTCTTTACATACTAACCTTGTCTTAATTAAGCATTTGCAGCCCATCTTGATTGCATGTCTATTCATGTTTTCTTTGATCTTATTAATGACAATAGGCTTTGGGCTTCCCACCGAATATTTGGGGTTTCTGTGTGATTTTATTTGGTTTTGTAAGAAAAGACTTTGCTTGCTTTAAGATAGGCTTTTCCTTGAACAAAATTTAAGACTGAAATGCAAGAATGCTGTGGAGGTTTGTTTTTTTCACGTGGGTGAACAGAATACAGTCTGCAGTTTCTGTGAGGTAGCACATCTCAGTGCTGTTAAACCAAAGGTAAATATTTCATTATCAGAAAACCTGAGTGTCTTCCCCCCTACCTTCCCCTTTTAAAATCATCCACTTCTGACCAGCTTTATTGATGGCAGGTTATTCTTTATTTCTTTGTTGTGTGAGTAGTTTCTCTTCTGAGAGGTCTCTCAATAAAACAGTGAATCACAATGTTTACTGGAAGGGGAAAAATGGTATTTGGTGGACTTTGAAATTTATCTCCATACATTCTTTGCAAAGAGAAACCTGTAAGAACGTAAATAGAGCTAGTATTCTCAATGCAACTTTAGTATATGCATCCAGTTTTTCTTATACTATCTCTGTTCTTTTCCTTTTGTTCCATTCATTCTTGGAACTCTGAGGATGAAGACCAGGCTTCTGTTCTATCAAAATAAAACAAACATTTTCACAAATTTTATCAACAACAGGTGTTTATACTATAAATACTTCAGTAACTAGATATTTCCTACTTTGCTTTGTGAGTGTGTCGGGGTTTTTTGTGGGGTTGTTTTTGTTGGGTTTTACCTTCTTTCCAGAGTTTGGGGTGGGTTTTTTTCATTTTTTTTTCTTTTTGGTATCTGTGTCAATAGTTCCAAGAGAGACACACTTTCTGTTTTCAGAAAGTAGTTTAAAGGGAATCCATTAAGCACTGTATGAAACTTACCACTTCTCAACAGGCTCTTCACAACAGGCAATAATTGAAGTGGCTGCATTTGATATCAGATATATAAAGAAAGTACTGTTAATTGTCTTGGTCTCTGTGTATATTACATCAGGTTGAGGGATAAACCCTTGAGATATAGTGTTTCTCTTATACAGGGTACTAAGTTATTTTTTACTATTTCTTAAATAAGCTATCCAGGAATAAAATAATGCTCAATATTGCAACTTTATACCTTGTTTTATAACACTAAAAGAACATGTGTACTTCTGCTTGAAAAATATATCTGTGGATTATTATACTGTAGACATACACTTGTAAGGACATAAAAAGAATGAGCCATTCTCTCCAGGTAGAGGAGCCCCAGAGAAGCCAAAGATAACTGTTCTTACATAGCATAAAGATGATCAAGGTGCTGGAAAAATTGACTTAAGAAACACTGAAGTAGGTAAATATGAATGCCGTCTTGGCTGAGGGATGACTAACAGAGAAGATCAGGAACAGAAACATCTGAGAAACATAAACACTGTATAGAGGAATTATATAGTGCAACCTTTTCTTCCCCCCCCACAAGGCATAACTAAGAGCTATGAGATAAAATTGAGAGCACATCATAGGCTCCAAAATAATCTCAAGAAAAAATATGGAAATTAATTGTATACGATATTCAAATAGCAGATAAAAGAAAAGGATTCTTTGAAGTAGAGCTATAGGGAAATAATCCTATATGTGATAGAGGATCAGAAGCAGAGCAGATCTTTTAGCTTTTGCTTGGGGTTATCAGTCTATGTGCATTTGATAATACAATTCTGCAAGCTTACTATGTGACGTAAGAACTGTTTACAAATGAAGAAATTCAGGTGCTCCTTGTTTTCAAAGAACAGATTTTACCTATAAAAATCTTAAAGTATTGTCTGGGAAAACTGTTTTGACTTGATTAATACTAATTGTAAAGGGGAACTGATTGAAGCACTGGCTTATATGGTGACTTTGTGTGTGTGTTAGTACAACATTTCTAAAACATGTTAAAAGCTACATAGTTGCTGGTATTTAATGTATTATTTTATTATTACCCAGGACAGGGGAGCCTTTTATGGTTGCTGTGATTTTCAAATTTGAAAAATTTGATAACACCTAATTTTCATAGCTTTTTAAACCCTTTTCTGGAACTCCCTAGTTAGATTTCCTGGAAATCCTCCTGCAAGTTTTTTTCTTTCCCACCTCAGTCAAAGCTCAAATTGGAAAGTTTAACAGAAATGTTCAGGGGAAGGAAACTCAAAATACTTTGCTGATACTATGTCCATTTAAAATACTTATGTAAGGTCTTGCACCAATTGATAAAGAGCAGCTCAAATTCAAAATAAAAATGAATTACTTCAATTTTCTGAGACAAGAACTTTAAGACATTTTTTTAATATTTTGCTGCAAATAATTTTTTTGTTTTCAAAGCATGTATGGCTTCTTCTGATACATTCTGTTGCTCTAGTCTGTGATGTCAGAGTAGGAAAGACCGTGAACTCTGTGTGCTTTAGGTATCAGAAACAGCTCATATGAAGGAACAACTCCAAAGAGTTTTCTGTACAATGGGATGTGGATTGTCTAATAAAGCCTCTTTTTTGCCTTTTTTCCACCCGTTTGAACCCAAATACATGTACAACTGTTTGGGGGTACAAAGGAGTGCTGGTGAATAAATTATTTGAAATTTTAAAAGATTTCCTCAGATTAACATCTGCAGGGCTGTTATCTGTAATTTGTGGATGGTATATTTTGCTCAGCCTGGAGTAATTCAATTTAATTGTTACTGTCCCCACTAATAAATTGGTTTCAGATTTGTTATATGTAGACTGTATACACAAGACTGCTATAGAAATCATACTGAATTTATTCCAGAAAGTTCAAGGCTTAAGAAATATTTGCAGACTCATTTAGTTGTAGGAAGTAAAGGCAGCTATTGTGTTTCCATGCTGCATAGTTCCCTGTTTACATTTACTCTGGATGAGTTTACTCGTGCTGACCATACACAGCTGTTGTAGCTCCTGAAGGGTATTTTGGGATTGATTAACCATCTGCTGGTGCTCACTGTAACAGCTCAGTGACAACAGCATGAGGGAATTTGCTTTAGATAATCTGCAAAAACGTGGGCAGTACAAATATTCCTTTTCCAGCAGCTGCTCTGATTGGTATTCTTGCTACTGCCATTGTATAATAGGATTTGATCTGATCTTTGCAAGTTTGTCTATATTGGTGCTGTGTAGAACACCTAATTTGCAGCTTTAAAAAAAGAGCTCTTGATTTTTTGCAGTGTCAGAATTTATTGCTTCTTTAGGCAGCATTATCAACATAAGCATCGATTAAAATGTGTGAACATTAATATAAGGGAAAGGAATATTTAGGACTTAGTAGGACATGTGCAAAGTTGTGACTTTATAATTTAATGGGTAAGGCGAAGACAGAAACTGCAGGAGGTTTTTCTAACTGAGGCAGTCAGAGTGTTATTTTGCAAGGAAAAGAAAAAACCCAACACCCAAAGTTAGTTGGTGTTCTACCAGATGACTGGTGACCAGATAATTTTCATGGTTGTTATTCCAAATAATATAAGTATCCATTCTAAATGAGATCTGGGCATATGGTGCAAAGTTTCTCATGCCGAGTGGAAAATAGTTGGCCAAAATCTGCAATGTGTTACAAAGCTAGAAATAGGTTTGGCTTTGCAAATGTGTTTTGACCATTCTCTCTATTTTAAAAACATATTATTTTGACAAGAATCATAAGATGTGAAATAATATTTCTAAATGCATTTTACTCTTTCTAGTGTATATATATATATATTTCAGAAACATAAAATTAGTTATGATTGTACCAAAATAACATAAATAACATACATATATAACAACATAAATAACGTGTTGGGGGAAGGTTATTGATGACTGAAGACTGTATTCTAGGTAACATATCGTATGTAACGTAATAGAGAAGAACTAAGTCTGTTCTAAAATAAATAAATATTTACATGAACTGGCTGGTATGATCTTTAACTTCTGGCATTTATCATGCAGAAGGGGTTTAGAGAGATATATAGCATTTATGTAAAATCCATACAGGATAAGAGAATTTTAAAAATAAAGCTCACTGAACTCTCAGTCCAAAGAAGTAATAATCCATGGATGTAAGAGCATGGATGCTCTTATTGTCTTTGATGCCATTAATAGCACTCTGTCACCAGTCGCTCCCAGCTCCCCAGATAATAACCATTAAATAATAACATTATCTTGCAATGCTTTTAGGGCTTCTCTGTTCATATGCCTTCTCGCTTA
Organism: Tringa tobata; assembly: GCA_033628505.1. Taxonomy (NCBI): domain Eukaryota; kingdom Metazoa; phylum Chordata; class Aves; order Charadriiformes; family Scolopacidae; genus Tringa; species Tringa tobata. Next base: position 12,962,057 of record JAHREE010000339.1, read on the forward strand.
CTATGATGCTGTGTTATCTACAAGCACACAAGTTAGATATCTTAGTATGAGTTGTGAACGGAATGTCTAACAGGAGATGGAGTAGCACAGTTCTATTTTATTGAAATGGCACTTAGAATGGATGGAGTAAGGAAGCGTCAAGAAAATTATTCTCCTGTAGCTGGGTTTCTGCCAGGGAACTTGTTATGTCACAATGTGATCCAGTCTGAAATCTGAATGTACCTTATGATAGACTACAGCACACATTTGGAAAAGACCAATGGCAATGTTTCTGTCAGTTTATTCCAACACTGTTACTCCTGTAGAGTCAAGAAGTGACTCTACTTCCTGATTTGTTGCGTGTCTTCATCTAGAAGCTGCTGCCAAATTTTTTGCCTGACTCACTCTCTTAGAGGCAGTGAAAAGTTCTGAACACACTAATTACGTTTAAAAATGTCTCTTTTTTTTCTGTACTATAATTTAAAACCGTGTTTTCTTACTTCTAACAAGCTTCATCTCCTACTTTGCATTTCATTTTCTTAAGTATATTGTCCAAAATGAGATTCTCTAGTTAGATATTCAAAATGTGGTAGTTTTTCTTTGCCCCATTACATGTGTTGCTTAGCTTGATTTAAACTCTAGTAAGGGCTAGTTGTAAAGAATAATCCTTATTTCTCACTTGTGTTTATATGAGCAAGATATGCCAGCTGATTCAATAAGTCTCCATATAGTTTCATACCATCCATCCAGTTTGTAGGTCGTGAAAAATTATTGCAATCACATAATCTAACCTCTTTCATGGCACGGTCAAAGCTGAGAGAAGGGTACAAATATCAGTCCTTTAGAAACAAACAATCATTCAATATCTCAGGTTGGAAGGGACTCATAAGGATCATCGAGTCAAACTCCCTGTTTCTTGCAGGACTGCCTGAAACGAAACCACATGACTAAGAGCACCATCCAGATGCTTCTTGAACTCTGACAGGTTTGGTGCTGTGACCACTTCTCTGGGGAGCCTGTTCCAGTGACTGAGCATGCTCTCAGTGAAGAACCTTTTCCTAATGTCCAATCTGAACTTCCACTGATGCAGCATCATTCTATTTCCTCAAGTCCTTTTGCTGGTCACCAGAGAGAAGAGATCAGCACCTCCTCCTCCACTGCCCGCCTTGAGGAAACTGTAGACTGTGATGAGGTCACCCCTCAGCCTTCTTCAAGCTGAGCAAATCAGGTGACCTCAGCTCTTCCTCAGAAGTCTTGCCCTCAAGGCCTTTCACCATCTTGGTCATCCCCTTCTGAACTCACTCTAATAGTTTGATGCCCTTCTTATACTAAGGCACCCAAAACTGCACACAGTGCTTGAGGTGGGGCCACACCAGCACAGTGTAGGGTGGAACCATTACCTTCTTCGACTGGCTAGCTATGCTGTGCATGATGCACAGAACTGACCTTTTAGGTGCCAAGGCAAGCTGTTAATTCATATTCAGTTTGCCATCATCCCAAACCCCCAGATCTCTTTCTGTGGGGTTGCTCTCCAGCCTCTCATCCCCCAGTTTGTACATATAACCCCATCCCAGGTGTAGAACCAAGTTCATACAGTTGGTGATCACCTAGCTCTCTGGTCTATCCAGACCTCTCTGTAAGGCCTCGCTGCCCTCCAGATGGACCATTATCCTCATCATTGTTTGGTTCCACTTTGTAATACTACTTTTACTATTATTACTTTTTACCGTCTAACTCTTCTCATAGAAGTAATATGTTCTGCATTTTTTCCCTCCCTCAGTTGTACTGCATCTCAGTTTTAAATCTGTAGAATGTTCCACAGCTCTTTTGGAAGGAGAAGGAGGAAATTTTGTGAAACTTAATCATATTTTTGCCATTTGAATGACGGCATCCTATCAAAATAGTTCATGCCTCGTACTGTTCTGCTGAATTTGCATTTGGGAAATGATGTAGTGTGGTCCTAAAATTCTGTTTTCTTGTGTAAAATATGTTTACAGCAATGAAATTTTTGATACAGTAAATATTTAAAACAAAGCAGTCCCAGATTCTCCAGAAAGCTGAGAGATAACCAATAAGCTGTTATATAAATTGATTTCTTTCCCTTCTGTCTTCTCAGTGTCACAAAGGCTGTAAGTGACAGGAAAATTTTAATAGATCAAAACTTTGTAAGTGATATTTAATATACTGGAATTTCTACAGCCAGTCCCTGCTTCTGCTGTATATTTTAAAAATAGAAGGGTTTGTATTGATTTTTGTTGCTCTTGTTGAAAGCATAAATGATTTTGGAAGCGGCAATGGTAGTAACGGGGAAAGGTTACATTCACTGTAGAAAGATCACTCCTGCTACAGTTTGGGAGCTTTTGCTGAAAGATTTTGCTACTGGAATTAGACATCAGAAATTCTCAGAGTTTAGTGGTTTCGTTTCAAAAAGTAAATGGCTAGTTTAGATACAGCCAAGAAACTCTAAGCTTCAATTTTACTCAGTGCTGGAGACTGAAATACACGTCTTAGATGGCTGGCTTTTGTCAAGCTGTGGTAGTGCAAAAGTCTTTATTCTTAGTGAAACTGTGTGCAATAAGGTAGTACAGCACAGAAGACTTTCAAATTCTTTCTTCTAGAAACTACTGACAGTTGATCTAAGTTGACATTTTCTGAAAACAGTGGGAGCTTTTCAATAGGAATGGGGTTAGCTGCATATAGAATAACTTTGAAAACCCCTACAGTTGGTCTTACATTGCTTTAACTGTTTCTATACTTGTCAGGGAATGTGACATATTAAAGCACAGTATTTTTGTATTGGTGCAGCTGTATGCAAGTAAGAGATTGTTCATATTAGTACTCAAGTGATATAATTTGTCTTCTGTTTTTCTCAAGGTCTACATGCCAAATAGTTGTATTAGGATAACTACTTATTAACTGAACCTTTAAGGAAGTAATTGATAGCAAATTTGCTGTTCCATGTCCTGCATTTAAGCAGCAAAAGGTCTTTCGTAAGTCATCTCAGAATTCAATTGCAAGAACAACATACTTGAGGTTTTTTAGTATTTGTAAATACTAAAACCTGGTGTCCAGATCACACTTGCATATGCTTACAGAGTAATACTTGCATCCAAAGTGTATCTAAACAAAACTAAATGTCCACTTGCTTTCCTCTCTCTGCATTCCCTTTTGTTTCTCCAAAACCAATCCCTTGTTCTAAGTTTTCTATTTTCTCTTTTAATTCATATTTTCATTTGCATTTCCATCAGTGTTAAGCAATCTTGTTAGCCTTTTTTGTATTGTTAGCATGGCACTGGTTTCTTCCCAAATGCCAGGACACATGCCAAGACAAATTCATCATCAACCTGATGCTCCAGGAGCACATGCACCTGTCTCTGCCATGTTGTAGCTATGTCCAAGTTGAGCCCAGCAGCTCTATTGCAGTTTCTAATGGCACTTGGCTTTTTGGAGTTTCATAAATACACTGGGCTAGTTAATATGTGAGACTTCTAAGTGGGAGATTCAGTCCAAGAGAACCTGTGAATAACTGTATGGCCTCCTGAGGGTTATGTTTGTCCAGGGAAACTAAGCCCAGTTCTCTCTTGCCACTGATCTGATCTTCCATCTCTGATTATTTCCCAGAAAGGTGGTCGGGTTCAGTAACCCAGTCTTGACCAGCTCATGACATTCTTTTGGCAATTTCAGTTGCCTTTCCTTTTCTCTTGTCTTTTTTTCCACCACTTCACAGAAGTCCACACTGGGTGGCAGTCTGGGGCATTCGTTAATTTTTTTTCTGATCAATTGTGCTAGCAACAGATACTTTATGCAGGAGCAAATAGAGGAGTAAAGAACACACTGAAATGAATGCTCATTTACTAACTCAGTAGAGAGTGGACCTGAAAAACTGAGCCATATTTTTATGTTCTATGACAGTTCACATTGCTGTGCTCAGTTCATCATATATTATAATATAATCTGAAGTAAAACAGCCCTGGGGTTTCCATTAATGTTTTAACCATAATACACCAGATAGAGCATAATGATGGGGTTTTTTTCTCCTCTGTTAGAACTATATCAATAGGTTCTGTACGACACACAGGAAGGTTGTTGGTCACATTTGTTTGTTGTCTTAAGATCTGAAAACTTATATGGTTATACAGATGTGTGAAACCAAACTGCTTAAATAAGGTGTTTGGAGCTTCTGGGGCTTGCCTCTGTGTCTCCTCACTGCATTATCATTCTGTAGTAGCATAGTAACAGCACAAAATCTGTCATGCTATAGCCAGCGGAACCACTATTTCTAAGGAGGGATCTTACTGTATATTTCATTAATTATTTGCTGTTGCTACACGGCAGCTCTATTTTACTAGGAATAGGTTTTTCTTTAAGCATTGCTTAAAATCAAATTTAACTAAATATTGATTCTGTAGGTTTATAGTGCTTTCAGACTCTTTAGGATAAGAGATTTTTCAAATAGTTGAAAGTTTTAACTTAAAACTTGATTTAACTTGAATTGCATGATTCATGTCAGGACTTTGCATGCTAGCATATAGATGCTGTTTTCTTTCTCTCTACCACCTCAAGATATCATGACTTGAACAGGGGTTGACAGAGAACAGGAATTGCCAAAGGGATGCACATCTTTACAGGATGTCAGAGTCTGTGTCCAGCAGTCTACACTTGACAAAGCAGATGAGGTGTTTTAGAAAAGCTTTAGGGTTGGTATATGCAAGTAAAAAATATTATTAAAGAAGGACACCAAGCATAAATGTAGGTATTTAAAGGTAAATGTAGGTGTTACAATGCTGGACAAAGTATACTTCATAAACAGGAACAGAGCATAGTGGTAGTCTTTTCCTCTTATCTAGTAGCATGCTTTGTTTTCTCATCATCAATGCAGGTTTCCATGAAATAATATCAGATCTGACCTTTATAATCACCTAAAAGTCATTTTTAAGCAGTTGGGCAAGCTCAATTTCAAGAGCTTAGCAAGATTTCTAGCGTCAAGTACCTCTCTGTATGTGTTCAGCATACTCAATAAAAAATTTCAAAAAAATGTGTCTTTCCCCTTCCTGCTCCTTCTTCCTTCATGTCACTTTTTTTGAAATACTTAAAGAAAATTTTTTAGCATTTTCCTTTCTTTCTAATGCACTCCTTCATGATCATTTTATCTGGGTTTGGTCCTACTTTGATGTAGTAGTCTCGAATCCTGAATTTTACTTTCCCTTTTTCTTAAGGACTAAATATACTTCTTACTAAAAGGTTTGATACATTCCAGCCTCTCTTGGACTTTTGTTCAGATGTTTTATTTGCAGGTGTTCAAAGACTCTCAGCCCCTGCTTACACCAGGAATTTTTGATCCATTTTATTGCCTAGCTATTGAGCATTGTAGAAGCCTGCTGAAAATCTTTGCAGATAGTTTTAAATTTTTCTTTCAAAGTAGTGAAAAACCTTAACAAAATTCAGCTACTTAATGATCATCTTTGTCTCAATTTTATCATAGCTTAAATATGCTGAACAGCTCAAATCCCAATACAAATTTCCATGGCATTTAGATTCAATCATCTGTGAGCTTTATTGGGGTTTATGTCTTCCATCACATGAAGTCATGTGAGGATTCACTGTGCTTCTGAATTTCATCTTGATTTCTACATCCTTTCAGTGTCTGCAGCTGTCTTATATGCAGTTGTTCCAAATAACTTAACTTCCAGTTTCAACATGTCTTTATTTCTTTGTAGGACAAGTGTCAGTTTGTCTCACTGTCACAGGCTTTATGTCAGCAGGCTATCGAGCAGTTATCTAACAGATACTCACTATAATTCTGACCTTATATTGCAGAAAATTCCTTAATATAAGAGGAATGACCACTCTTTCCTGAAACTATTTAAAAGACTTGGGAGTCAAGTTGCTCCCACTCTTTGTCCTTTAGGAAGAAATATGTTAAATGCACTTTTGTAGAGCCTTTGTAACTTGACTTGTGTTTGATGTATGGTCAGCCACAGATTAGGAGCCACAATTCAATTAATTTTCTCTCTGTAGTGTTTTATGCAGCAAAAGTTAAATTCCAACATTCAGAGGAAAAACAGGTAAGTTTTTGTTTAATTGTGGGAAAATGTAATGTAATTTTTAATATTGCATCATTAAAACATGAAGTATTTCTAAACTTTACTTTCAGACACGTTAGAATATGCTTGCTTCTATTCCAGAGCATTTTTCATCTTTCTCATCTTTTATCAGAGGAAACTGAGGTGTCATAACTGACAAAAAATAAAAGCTACAATTATGACAAATAGTGATTGATATAACACTATGTGCTTTCCTAGCAGGACAAGTCATTTTGAATTTCAGGATAGACAGTATTCTCTGTTTTGCATCCCAGATTAAAGTAAGGCTTGAGTCATGTTTCCTTTATAACTGATATTTTCTTTACCTTTCTTAGTAGCTAGAGCAATATAAAATTTAATCTTGCATAAAATACAAATTTTCTAGAAATCATTTGCTTCAGTGACTGTACTGACTTCTCCTTAAGAAAGCAGCAAACATTTATTTTTTTTTTGCAAATGTACAAGATGTTATTTTTCAGTTCTACTATCCCCGTGGTGATATAAGCAGATTTTCATTATGCCTTTTCCCCCCTTACCTTTAAAGAAATAGAGCCATTGTATGTATTCTTCAGGGATAATGAAAAGACTGAGATCGTTCAGTTCTGACTATAAGAAGATTCAAGAACTCTTGAAGTTAGCATCTTACCACATTGTAATTTCTTGATCACACCTGTTTGTATGCTAAATATGCTTAAATATATCTTGCATAATAAAGCTCACATAGATAAAATTGTAGAAATATTTAATTACTGTAACAATAGAAAATGCATTATTTTAACTTGACAGGAAGGGTAGCTACGAAAAACATATTTAAGCATTAGATAAATGTAACTGAAAGTCATAAAAAGCCAATGAATACTGTAAACTTTCTTTGCCTTACCACTAGAATAATTGATAATAATTCATAATATATGAATTGCTACACACAGGGATAAAATATACGTAAGTTTTACAGCAACCAACTTGAAGTTAAAGACTTCACGGCCAACATCAAAAACTGTTTCAGATGTTTCGTAGGAACTGGTTAGGTATGTACCCCTCTCAACCTCTGTAATCCAAATCAATTTGCTTTTGCTCATATAATCTAGACTACCTTGAGATTTTTTATAAGGTTTTTCCCGATTTTTTGTAGGATAGAAGCCTATGAGCAGGTAGCTATCAGGGTTAGCTAATGTATAGGGAAACATAACTTGCAAGGGAGTGTTTTTGGTACTAGCCCAACAGACCTCAAGTTTTCTGAGACTTGAGATGCTTTATCTTACTGCACGCATACTACATGTGTATCTTTTTTTATTTTGCTGAGCAATAAAACATCTAAGGGTGCAAACTTATCAGTTTTTGTGTATAAGCAATAGTCTAATAATCATGCTATTCTCATTTGACTAACATCCCCATTGGTTCAATGGTATGCTTTTCCCAAAGTATGGGGCTGCAGATTCTTATCTCCCTTTCCAACTTTAGGCTAATACTCTTGATCTTTGGTCTCCTCCTCTCTCTCATTGTGACATACACACTTGCAAGCTGATTTTTTAGTAAACTCATACAAAGTTTGTTTTACCAAATTGAAACAGTATAAACCTTTAACAAAATTGTTGTATTGTTTCCAAAGTGCTCCGAGCAGTGACAGTTTAAAAGCTTTTATAGGCACAAAATAGTCCTGTGGGTAAGCTTTCCTACAGGATAAAAATAGCTCTAATGAGAAGTCATGTATTACAAATGTAAAATATCAGCTATGGACAGGCTGTGATTATTTCACTTCCAATGTTTAATCTAATAATAGGATGATATTTACATAAGTAAAACAGTGGTTATACAGTATTGTCTTTTTTCATAGAAAATACCAACTAAAATATCTGAAAGATAAGGGACAACTGAGAAATCTAGGCATGTAGCTTATTAGCTTTTATATGGGAAATACTTCTATTTTTAAGGTCACAATAAATATATAAATATATATCTAAATTTAAATAAGGGGTTTTTTTATTTTTTTTTCTTCTATAGCAGTGATGATTTCCGTATGCTCTACTATGGTTTTCAACTCTTTATGGCTGGTTTATGTCAATTTTATATTTGAATAATTAACACCTTGTCAACATAGTTAGAGGTAGAATTGTGCAAATAATTAGGTTAGTTATGACTGTCACATATCCTGCAAAGCTAACCTTAGTGCAACCGCAACTTCCCAAACTTGTTTAAATAAAACTAAGACTAATAGAGGAATTACAAAGAGAAAAGAATTTTAATTATTTGTGCTGCCACAGCAGTAAGAGCTATTGTATGAGACCAAGACTTCTGCATACCAGGTGCCATGCAAAAGCAGAAGTACTGTAGTCCCTGCCCCTAAGAATTTAGAGTCTAAATATAAAACTCAGGGCAGAAAGAAAGGCTAAGTTGTCAGTGTTCTTGACCTATATGAAGTCTGAAATAGATGTTGTTTGAGAAGAATAAGGAAGCTGTTTTATGGTTCATTCTGTTTCTCTCACGATTTATAAATTGTCACAGCAGCTGTTAATCTTCAAAAATAACCTCCAAGAAAATTTGAAAATTATATTAAAAATTTGTTCAATATCCCTTTCTCCAACGAGATTCTTCAATTGCTAAGGCCAGGTGACCAGCTAGGGTACCACTGCAATGAATAATGGGTAAAAGGCCTAAAATAAAAGTTCCTGCTATATAACTGGATAATTTCTCAGAGGCATCCTTGATAGTTAGGTGTTTTTCCTTTATGACCATCTTTGGGCACAGTTAGTCCCAGCATGTACTTCATAAGTTTTACTCCTCACCATTATATGATGAATCAAGAGATTAGAGTACACAATAATTATCCCTCTTTCTATTGCAACACCTGGTGAATCAGATCCTTCATTAGTTTAAATAAAATTTGAAAATCAGGCTGATTATGTAGTTAAAAAAAAAAAAAAGATAATAATATTAATCACTTTTGGAAACTTAGCTCTGTGCCTCTCACTTTCAGTACCAGAGGCACTAAGTTTAACAGAGTATATCTATGAACGTATGGATCTTTCATGTGCCATTATACCTTTCACACACATACACCTCAAATTATCCCCATAGTCAATGAACACTGTAGGCAGGTAATGAATACATATTTATTGTCAGAGGTGCAGATAATTTCCTAGTATTACCTTCATTAGAGAGACTAAATAACATTAGTAATCATGCATGACAAATCTGAAAGAAGACCCCAAAATGCAAATATATAGACAAAAGTTTTCTAGAGGTTAAATTATCAATGGGAACATGTTAGAATAGACATCAATGTCAGGGGGAGCAGCATAATGCATTAGAATAAAATTTTTCCCTACAAAGAATAATTTTGACGGTGTAATAGTTCAGCAAGCAGGGTTACTGAAGCAAACACAATGTTTCCTTCAAGTAAGGAACATTTATATGGTATTAAGTAGGTAAATAGTTCAGTCACGGAATGCATAAGCCTAGTTAGAGTACATGACCTTTATTAGAAACTTTAAAAACACTTCCTAAGATGTATTTCTAGAACTGGATGAATCTAATTTGGAAAACCAAGAATAATTCATACTAGACAAATTGTGCTTTCCTCCTTCACTCCTACAACAATATAAAATGTCATAACCTTTCTTTTTCTTTGAAAGTTGATATTGATATGTCTCAGGGACTCTGGACATTTCAGTGTATTTTAGACCCAAATGAAATCTAGAAGTGTTAGATAGGTGAACTCCCATCTTATTTTATATGTTAAATTTAACTGTCCTTGTACTGACAATATTCGATATAGACTGCTATTGTTCTATATATACCATAAAGAGTGGGCAAACTGCCCTCGAGGGCTTTATGACATTTAACTATGTAACCAAGCATATTCTATCATAATTTAAAAACTTATATAGCCAGTGCATGTTCGGTGCACGTTTTTATTTTGTAAATAACTGTCTGCGGCAAAAATTTGCATGCCTATATGATCTTGCACATAGCAATTGAGAATATAATTTTTCTTTTTAGTTTCTTTTTTCTGTTTGTTTGGGCTTTTTTTTGGAAAAAAAAAAAGAATTAAAAAAAATTTTAAAAAAGCTTGAAAGGATTCTGAAGTAATCTGTGAAGTGTTTTTTCAGAGATGCAAGGAAAAAACAACACCTCCTACCCAAAACACATCAAAGAAAAGCAAAGTTTAACCAACTCCCTTTAAACCTTTCTATGTTTTATTACAAATGACCATTAAGTGAAAAATTATTTTCTTCTTAAAATACTTCAGAATTTTGGAGTAACAGCACCTTCAAAGGTAGACAAATGTTTTTATAATAATGATAATTAGACAATATTTGAATTTGTATAAGTCTTCTGTGTCGGTGTATGTATGTGCATAGATATATACTCTCTCTATATATATATTGAAGATGAAAGAAACTGTACTACCCCCACCACCCTCACCCAATAAGCAAAATGAGAGATGTGGAAACAACTGACATGGAGTAGGCTAAGGTACTCAACAACTTTTTGCCTTGATCTTCACTGGCAACTGCTCTGGGCACACTGCCCAATTCACAGAATGCAAATGCTGGGACTAGAAGAATGAAGTACTGCCCGCTATAGGAGAAGATCAAGTTTGAGACCATCTATGGAACCTGAATGAATGTGCAGAAGTCCATGGGACCTCATGAGATGCATCTGAGGGTCATGAGGAAACTGGCAGGTGAAATTGCTAAGATACTCTTCATCATATTTGAAAAGTTATGGCAGACCGGTGAAGTTCATAGATTATGATCTAAGAATTGGGAGCTGAAAAAGTAAAGCAGTCTTTCAGGGAGAAGTTTTACTTACTCTAAAATTGATAGAAAAATACTGACAAGCCAGGGAAGACTGAAAAACAAAAAGTAGAGGAAGCTGTTCAGTAGAAATTGCTCTTCAGGGCAAGGAATTCTTTTTCAGAAGACTGAACCTAGGAAAATAAGAATGCTTGTGTAGATGAATTACAGAAAAAGAAAGAAAAAAGGGCCTACTTCTCTAATGGAAAAATCTATACAGACATATGGCAGTTAATGACTCTATAGCAATTTATTGCAGCTCCAGACTTCACCTATTATGACTTGCTGGTGGAACTTGTGTCACAGGAGGCTAGCATGAGACCAAAAGGCAGACGTAAGACAATGTATTCCATATAATTGAGATATAAGAGCCAATAACAGAGACAGAAGCGGAGAGTTTGCCCATGTAGGTGCCTAAAGGCTTCTCCATATGTGACAGTTTTGCTATCTCAAGTGTAACAGTTTAAGTAACAAAAATAATAAAGCTGTGGATACAGTTGTAACTGTGTAATACCTCAGTTTAAGAAACAAAAGTCATAGTTAAGGATAATATGGTTTTATTCCCGTGTAGCCTCTATGTAAGAATGTAAGGTGGTGAAATGATAAAATAAATAAATAAATAAATAATAAAATCTACTATATTGAAATTCCTATGTTTAGACAAGAAAGTCTTAAAGAGCTAGGCCTGTCTATGATAAGTACAGAATCTGGTATTCAAACAAAATAGGTAGAATTAAGCATAATGATAATTGCTTGAATGATTTGAGTGTATGGAAAGAGGCAAGAGGAATAAAATGAAACATTTTTATATTCTAGAGGATTGCCCTCAACTTGTTCCCATTGCAACATCTCATCCCAATTCTGCATATGCTGAGATAAAATGGGATTTTGCAATAGTTGTCATTAAGTGTTCTGCCAGCAATGTCAGTTTTCACTGAGGAGACAGATACTTACAACCAGTATTTGAAGCATGGTTGATTCTGCATTTAAAATGTATAACATATGTGTGTACATACATGTATATGTGACCAAAGTGCCACTTGTCCTGACCTCACAAATGTGATCTTTACTTGTGAGATAATCACAGATGAAGAAATTTATAAGCATGCAAAAGAGAGAAAGAAAGAAAGAAGGAAGGAA
>JAHREE010000339.1:12974353-12989367 GCA_033628505.1 Tringa tobata
AGGAAGGAAGGAAGGAAGGAAGGAAGGAAGGAAGGAAGGAAGGAAGGAAGGAAGGAAAAAAAGAAGAAAGGAAATTTTTGCAAAACACATACTCTTCATAATTTCTGTCTCACAATTAATGAAGCTTTTATTGAATTTTATCCTCACAAATGAAGTTTTATTTTATATGATAAGCTTACGTGGCAAAACATGCAGAGATTTCTGATTGAGATTTCCAAGGAAACAAAATTTATATGATCACACTATAATCATAGAGAATTTAGCCTGTGTGATCTCACTCTGTGCTTCATTCTCCACCAATTTGCAAAAAAAAAAAAAAAAATAAAATTTGAATACACTGACTGAGTTAAAGAAATCCCAAGAAAAACTATGTTCATACAGGTTTGTTTAGGACTGATAGTTGGGTAAAGATAAGACTACTGAGTTATGGCTGGGCTGCATTTTTACTAAGTTTTATTTTACTAAGTTCTAGAAAAGACATAGCATCTTCTGTCATTTCCTAGCAAAGATGAGAAAGGGACATGATGAAGAGGAATGCGACTAATGCGTTAACAGGGCTGTTGATTCCAGAAAACAGAAAATTAATACACCAAATGGAACAATTTGATTTCACTTAAAGTCTGTGTGAGACACAAGCCAAAAGACACAATTTTGTTTGGCAGTATCTTTGAAGGTGTGTGAAAGAGAAAAAAATAATAGAGGATTTACCACTTGTTTAAAAGTCTCTCCAACAGGTGCCCAACTGAGCTCTTTAAAGTCTAAGGCATTTTGCTTTTTAGTGCATTTGTTATCTGAAAGCAGTGCATTCATTACAGTTTTTGACATTAAGTTGCATAACAGCTGAATCCATCCAAAAGGAATTTGGGAAAAACATAATTATATAAAATAATTGAACCAGCAGGTATCCTATATTCTTACTGACTGTGTATAAAATAAATGAAAAGTGTGTTTTGTAAAAATAATTTACTAACCACACAATTTTCTGACAAGACTGGGGGCTGTAAAAGTAAACTAATAATAAAATAAGCTAGGAAGGAGATATTTGCATTTATAGCAATGAAGTTCTAATTTTATAATCATGTTAAATCAAGACTTATGAAAATGTAATGAAGTCCAATTTACTGTTAATAGTTGTTTTATTTCTCTGAGAATAAACTTTTTCTTGCATTTCAATAAAGAACACTGATAGTAAATAATTTAAGCAGCATGGTACAACAGATAGTGTTATATATATTCTAAATGAAGCAGTTTAAAGAAAAAAAAAAGTAATGGCATGAAGAGCAAAGTGGTTTCGGAGGAAGGAAACAGCAAAAGCAGCCTTAGAGGAAAAATAAACAAGTTTTCTAATGTTTTGTGAATAAAAAATAAGTTGCTCACAGTTTTATATTTAAATGCCATTTTTGCTCTGAGGAAGCTCTGTGGCTGTACCAGGACTGATGCTTTGTCCCGGCTCTGAGGGCAGTGCAGGAGCAGCTGTACCTGTCTCCCTGTCTTCCTCCACCCTTCCCATGGCCCAGGACACCAGCTCAGCCCCCAACACTGTGGCAGGACTGGTTTCCAGCTTCCCACGTCCCAGCCCATACTTGGTGCATCCCTGTTCCCAGGGAGGTGCTCAATACCCAGAACTGGGGCTGCCCTGGTATCTCCCCTGGCTTCCCAGCTCCTGGCAGGGATGGTGGGATGGGTTTTAGCTGTCAGACCCTGCCCTGACTGACCCAAGGGAACCTCCAGTGCTCCCAGCCCATGGGAAGCCACTCGACCTTGTGGCACCCTATGCTTAGTAGACTAGAGTTAACGCAATAGCCATGGAAACTTGAATTAGAAATAATATCTCTGTAGACTTTCCTTCCTGCATCGTTACTAAGAATTGTCACTCTATTTGTTCTAGTTGCGAAGTGAAGACATTTCTGAAGCATTTATTTTTATCAGAGCTTAGCCCAGGAAAAAGTCTTCTGTTCTTCTTATAAAGATAAGCATTTTTGGTAACATTTGTTTTTGCATGCTTCTTCCAACTACTCTTATTTTTTCAGTTGCTAGGACGATGTCTTGAGATAGGTACTATTGATTTCCTTTCAGAGTGGAAATAGTATCTAAATGACCTCAGAAACCAGGATAAAATATAATCTTGAAAGTTGCCCTAACCACTGAAAAAATCCAAGATATCTGGAAAATTCAATGAATCCCTCATCCCACTGGAAATGCAGCTTTAAAGACTTTTCTCGTAAATATTTTGCATCTGTTTCTGCACAAGATGTCATGCTGTTCAGTATGTCTAATTAAAAAATCTGCTTTTTTTTCAAGATAGAAGAAAGCTAAATGGAGATATATACACTATGTTTAGCCACACAAATTCATGATTATACAACTTGTTTTTTCCTCTTTGATTTAAGCAAAAAAATCAGGTTTTTTAATCATAAATGGTGCTCAAAAGGGTGTTTAAAACCATATGTGACAATGCTCACAGTCTTATGTCAGAACCTCATAACATTTTTTTATCAGATAGGTTCTTAATAAGTACAAATGTTGGTCACTGTCTCTTTGGCTGTTCACACATCAGTGCAGCTGGGCTGAGCCAATGCAAAATCATATGTAAAATTTCAGCTTTAAGAAGTGCAAGTGGTTTGAGGCTGGTCACAAGGTAAATGTGGAATCAAGCTGTTGTTTTCATCATCAGATAGCAACACTTCAATTCCTGTAACCCTTTAGCTGCTCTGACATTACAGGAGTGTGTGGATGTCCCAGCATTTAGAGCTTTCTTTTGCATTGAAGTTATTTTCCAGTCATAGGCAGGACTATGTTTTGATCTGGACAAATTTCCTTTCTAAACTCTAGTGTTTCTCCATATGTGTCTCCCAAAAATAAATGTGTAGTTATAATTGGGGGGAGAAGGTCTATTTATGTATGTTTGAATGCATGGCAAAAAAAATTTGATTTCCATGTGTAAGTCAGTGATCAAACCACTCAGGGCAAAAATGATGAAGGTTTTGCTGTGTATAACTGGAGACATTCAAATGTGCCATCCTTACTACCATTGGATATACAGCTGGTAGAGATAAGACCACTGCTGCAGACTGCAAAAGTGTTATTTTTTTTTATATTAAACAGTTTTTGTCCCAGGCATATAGTTCTGCTGCATCCTGTGGCACTTGGCTGTGAAACCATGTTTTGATGACAGCCATAAGTATAAATAAGGAGGTCAGTGGGAAGGCAATTGCACGCTGGCATAGGTTCCTTACGTGAGTTTTTCTGGTAGCAGAAGTATCTTGGACTATGGATTTCTCTTCAGGAGAAATCATCACCTGAAAACATAGAGATACTTTTGAGGGTGTCAATAAAGGTTTACACGTAAGAAAATGAATCAGACAGGATCTTGTTAGTCTGTCCATGATTACTGGTAGCATAGCATTTATAAGGCCTATAGAATGTATAGATAAATCTTCAAGAAAGCAAATTCCATACATTTGGGATCAGTTCACAGAATTAAATCTCCTTCTTCGCTTTTACTCCCCCTTTGCCCCTGCACACATAAAACTTGTTTTTGCTGAACTGAATTACTTCTGAAACTAAGGAAAGGGTGGGGATATTCTTCTGGAAGGTGAGGAAAATTGGCTTAAATATTTTCAGACAGAGGATAGAACTGAATCAAGTTTCATCCTGGAAGAGTTCTCCAACCATAAGGTGAATGGGCAAAAGAACACCATTACTATGTTTTCTTCCTGTGACCACTGTTTTTAGCTCTGGACCAGATTCTGGTGTCCATAAAATCAGCAGGTTCTTACATACTTCAGATGGACCAGAATTAGGCTCTCTGAATAATTATGGATGAAAGAGCAATTTTTCAGACATTTATTATGAAAAAATCAGCATGAAGACAAAGTTTTATTTTCACAAACATACCAGAACGTACTTTTATTTATTTTCTGTAATGTGAGTTTGGGATCTTTTCAGTCCCTCTGCAGCTCAGCTTGGCAGTTTAGCTTTATGAACAGAACTTCCTTTAAAATTAAGCAGCTTCACCGAGACCATACACTGATTACAGCTGGGAAAGTTAATACTTAGAAAAACATAGCCTCTCATTTTTTAAAGCCAAAGCACTATCCATGCTTCTCCCAGGACATCAAGCAAGCTCTGTTAAACACTTGGTTGTTAGTATTCATCAAGTTTAGAAACTATTAGTTAGAATTCTTTATGCTACATTACAGAACCCTCTCTGATCACTATTAGAGGAGTGAATAAAAATTAAAATTCATACTTTTAAAAAAAGAAGAAAGGTCACAAAGGGAAATTTATTTGTTCCTGATGGAAAAACAAACAAACAAACAAACAAACAAAAAAAAAAAACCCAAGGCTCAACACAGATTTGTAGTTTGTCTGTCTTTCAGACAGAGACAGCAGTGCCTTCATCATGTTTGTATTAGTCTGGAAGTATTCAGCATGCCTATGAACTGAGTACACTTTATCTTGGCCGCTGTTTCTCAGACCCCTTTGCTTCCATTCACCTGGGAGCTTTCCACCAGAATATTAGCTGAGTGTGGCTAGGGAAGGAAAAGCAGAATATGTTACTCTTCTAAACCTGCCATTTTTACAAGTTAAACTGTTTATTTAGAGGAATGTGTGGTTGCCCTTAAAAAGGACTCTTGATTGAGCCAGGAAAACTTGTCTTTCTCTAGTGAATATCATAAGTTAGGGCTTAAGTTTTTCCTTGAATGTCCTTTCAGACATGATTTATTTTATTTTGCTTTAAACTTGCTTTTTTTCACACCTAATGACAGCTAAGTTGAAGAACGATTATATTTTAAATGGGCATAAAGCTATTAGATCCATATGTTAGGTGACATTCAGCTGAAGCAGGTAATAGTTTACATGACTTTGAATGCCAATAGCACAATAAAGAAAATCCCTACGGCTAGCTTCCCTACACACTGCATTTGTTCTCTCCTGGAATTAGCTTACTATTCAAGTCTCAGCTCTCATAGTCAATACTGAAAAACACAAAACTTTATCTCCTTTTTTTATTTTTTTAAAGAGGTTTAAACTAGTCACGGGGCTCTAGCTCAATTCTGACATCTACAAAGTGGTCTGATGAAGGCCATATCAGTAAAACCTGTAAGAAAGCACCACAGTATAGGTTTTGAAGACTTAACTGGTGGTCTAATACTGCTTGTAAAATCATTTTTAGCTGGAGTATTGCTTTGTATTTACAGGTTGGTTTTTTTTTTAACTAAAGATATGCTTAAGAAATGAAGTTCTATAGATGTTTAATTTCAGAAAAATTTAATTCCTAACATCGCTGGAATTTTTAATATTTTTCTTTATTAAAGATGACGCTTACTGTTAATACTACTTCATTTCTACTGAGAAGCAACTGCCTAAAAGATGAGTTTGGCTAACAAATTTGTGCCTTCATCTAAAAAATTTTCTTTCTTTAAAATAAGGAAGCAAACAAGGCTCTCTTAGGTACAGGAAAGTGGGCTAGAAGTTTTGCAATAATTTCATTTTTCATGAGGTGTCTACCATTACCAGTCAAAATGAAAAATAAAGCATTTCCAATATAAAAAAAAAAACAGAAGACTTGTTATGAGAAACTATAAAAGCGCATGCAGTTTAGCACTTCAAGCAATAAGAAGCAAAAGATTTCCAGAAACAGAAAGAGGCTTTTTACAAATTCTATTTAGCACACTGAAATTCTATTTCTTTTTACAGATTCTATTTAGCACACTGAAGTTACTCATTGCTAACCTCCAGACAATTATGCAGTCTTAAATTAGAGATAAATCTTACCCAAAATAGAAATGAACCATGTCTCTTTTTCCCATATTTTAGGCAGAGAACCAACAATGAAGGACCTAATATCCCAAATGTAATATTAGTGTTCTGGTAAGATTGCTATATTTGGGATTGTTTACTGCATGAACATGGGTAGAGATAGAGTTTGTTATTTATTTTTAAATCTGGATTCAATTAAAAATACAATAGGCCACCACAAGGAAATAAGCATTGATTTTAACAATTGACTCATGCAAGTACTGCAGGAGGACTGCTAAGTAGAAAAAAATATTTCCACAGCATTGGAATTAGAGCCAAAATTCCCTCTGTGAAATGTACAGGAAACTCCTCTGAGTTTCTACTAATACTTGGAGCATACTTATTAGCAAACA
This sequence comes from Tringa tobata, assembly GCA_033628505.1. Classification (NCBI taxonomy): domain Eukaryota; kingdom Metazoa; phylum Chordata; class Aves; order Charadriiformes; family Scolopacidae; genus Tringa; species Tringa tobata. The sequence goes on from JAHREE010000339.1 coordinate 12,980,512, forward strand.
CTGACAGAACCTTTGACTTAAGTTCTATTTCTCTACAATTTCTTTCTTTGTTCCTTTGAGCTGTATTTTGTGTACTGTTAAATTTTTCTGTATGATAAAAATTACAGCCTTAGCTATGCGGTATTCCTGAAACATGATGTTTATGGGCAGAGGACTACTGGTTAGTCAGGATAATTTGGTGTTACAAAAATTATATACCCAGAAATCCTCTAAAACCTCTGAAGAGACAGTTATTTCTAACTCAAAATTTGAGAAACATTATTTAAAAATATGCTATGATGGTAATTTTCTTACCTATAAGAAGAAGCATTTTCAGGTTCAGGGCCAAAGTTAATCCTCTTAGAAGCACCTGAATAGAAAACGTATATAATAAAATAAGGCTTGTTACATATTACAGGCAAGCAAAACTGGACTAGCAAAATTAAAAGATTACCTGAAGACATAGCTTTATTATGGCTACTGCTTTCCAAAAAAAAAAAAAAAAAAGTTATAGAAAAATATTTTAAATATGTCAGTATTTTATCAATATTGTTATGATTTTTTTCCAAAGACATAGATGTGGATAAAAATGTATATATAAAAATCTTCAATTAAATCTTAAGAAAAAAAAAACCTGTTCCTGAGGTTTGTGAAACCAAAAATGTTTCATTTATTAGCAATTTTATATAGTAGTTCACCTACATGTGTAGGCTTGATATCTTTTTTCAGGGAGAAGATTGACAATAACCTTTTTCTAGCAAAATAGAGCTTTGTAAGAATATAGGGATTTCTCTGTTAGCATTGAAGAAACACCAAACATTTGCAAATTTGATGACAATAAACAGAAATCTTGCATTTATTAATAAATTCCTCTAAAAATATATAACCCCCCCATACTAGTCTATAAAATAATTATCAACTTTTAGGGTCAACTCAGAAGAACTTGAAAGTCTGCAGGAGAAAGCTAGAAATAAAACAGCAGTTCAACTAGAGAAGCTATATGTTTTCTTAGTTTTTTTTTTCTAAGACAGATAAATATACTCACATCATATATGTGTATTTAACTCCTTATAGAACCTCTCTGAAAATCCCTGAAGCAAAATATTGGCAATAAGCTTCAAAATTCAGTTTGAAAGACAAGGAAATAGTATGGGAGGCTACTCCTATCGATAATTTATGTCTGATAAGATTTTTTATCATTTAGTGGGAGGATAAAACTGTTTTCAAATGCTTCAAGATGTCTCTATCACTTATGAGGGATTAATTCTGCTTTTATATTAAAAATATAGCAAGATTCTGACCTCTTTGACTCAGGATCAGAATAGAGCCATGGAGTTAGCAGGATCTGATTATATGTAAGAGAGTTTCTCGTTGTTTCAAAGATATGGAACTATAACGTAACCCATACCAAATTTCATCACAATCAAACTCACAAAAAACTCAACATAGATATTTTAAAAATAAAAATCAGGCCTTGCTTCAACTGCTGGGAGTAACTGTAGACAATTAATACCCTTAGTTCTTTGTAAAACTGGAAAAGACTTTGTTTTTTCTTTTTGGTAAACCAATGAGCTATGGAATCATAGACTTTAAACAACAACATAAATATAATGTACCAAGATAATACATGCAATATAATTGCCATAAATGTCTACCTGGTATCTCTGAATCAAAGTTTCAGTTTAATCATGACAGTTGCCTTTCTCAGTTACAAAAAAACCCACTATCTAGGAAACTCATCCCAAAACTAGTTTGTTTCATTGAAGAGCAAATGCATGGATTCTTTTCTTCCCTCCACTCTATTAAAAAAACAATAACTTAATTCAATTAAGTATTGTCGATGACAGTAGAAAGGAATGATTTAAAGTGGCATACCACCTGTGCTGCTAAACCTATACAAAATGGAATGTGTTAAAGACAGAATTTTTTTCAAGTACCACTTTTAATTAGTTTACTTTCATGGGATTGTTCATGTTAAAGTTTTCTGTCTATACAAAACATGAACAATTCTCACTGGTGTAAATGGAAAACCAGGCATGTTAAGAGGTGATATAACAACATATATTTCGTGTTCTTGCTTTGGATGCTTAAGCATTGGGGTTTTAAGTCTTATTCTTAGCCCTTCTTAGTGTCTTTCCTGTACTCTTTACCTTTAATCTTCAGAGTAAAATTTTTGTAAAATTCACTGACGTATAGAAATGATGCTACATTCCTCATCATAAAAGCATTCTTATTCTAAAGGGTTCTTAAGCACACTTTTATCTTCAGCATGTATTTCCAATAAGCATATAATCATATATTTTTTTGTAATAAGGCAAATATAAGCACAGTATTTTTCAGTACGAGATAAGAAGATTTTTGTAACCTTGTCAGATAGTCATTGCTGGTCATCAATGGTAATAGCAACATCTTGAAAGGCGTAGGGGTACCTCCACTGGAGATATCACCTCTTGGAGTGTCTTTACTGTGGCCAAAAGTCCAATGCTTTTGAAATTTCATTCCCTGTATGAGCAAAATGATTGAGGTTTCTGCTATGCTTTAGAAGGAGTGTTTTGTATCATTAAAATCCACATGCACACTACAACAGTAACCAGAATGTACTTCATGTTGGAAGGAAAAACAAAATATTAATGCTCACAGAATGACAGATTCAGCCAGTATCTGCCTCCCATTACGTTCAACATGAGACAAATAATGCAAAAAAGGATGATGATACTCAAAAACAATACAATGAAATTAGAATATTATGAAATTTAGCTCCCTTAACAATTACACAGCCAGGAGTTTTAAAGGATTTACTGTCCTAAGATCATTTGAAATTGAGTTATTTTCACCTGCATCTAGCCACCCAAAGGTGACATTTGCTTTAAGCTAATTGTCTAGACATCCCCATCAATTAACAGAAAAAATAATTACCTCCAAAGGATCACTCATGCATCCAAAGATGGATTGCCTATCAGAAATGCTTATTAGAAATCCTGAGCTAAAAACCTTGACTGACAGCAGCTAGTCACTCTAATAATTGTTACAAATAACTTTTTCCACAGAAAGTCAGAGTGGAATATATTTTACCCACCTTTAACTACCTAAAAGTTAGGCGCTTAGTTTACCCTTTCAGTACAAATCAGGTAGGATAAATTGCCTTGGAAGAGATCTCTGAGACTCTTTAAATGGGATTAATTACTCTCTGAAAGTATTCTTTTCCTTGGCTATAGAAAGATCCTAAACAGCTTTCTTAAACTAGACATCTATTTGTTCATCTAATTGTTTATTTTTTTGTCATACTAGATTCTTCAAATAAAATATAAAAAAGAAAAAAATAGTAATTATTAGAGGAGCTAAGTGCTAGAATCCTCAACACTTCTGCTTCCATTTTTCAACAAGACAGTTTTTACTTATGCAAATGTTTGGTATTTCTTGCCTTCTACTCTCCTTCCACATAAGCTGCTCATTTCACCAAGTCTGAAAAATGAAATACTTTATGTACCATGCCTCTTCCAGGTGTTGTAAAGATAAGTACTCAATTATAATTTGAAATCTTGAAGTGGGAACTGTCAGAGAAATAGAAGGTATTAACTTTCTTTTTGTTGAGAAAACATTTTTACACATGATTGGAGCATGCTTATTTGCATGTATTTTCTCCATGTGCTTATCTATTTGCGTCACCTCAGTTTTGGTGCCATTCGAAGGTCTCCTGAAAATATTCTTTAGTCTTTTCTTGTAAGTAACTGTGCTGAGTTTGCTCTACATGCAAAAATTCTGGAACATTTATAATTAATTAAATGTGCTTCAAAATTATGTAACTGCAGTGACCATAAGTAACTTCAAAAATATTTGTCTGTTTATTTTTGTAAGTGGTCTAGATAAATCCAAGATCTTTTTTTTTTATTTCCCCTCATTTCTTTCATTAGTTAGATCAGCAAGTATAGCTAAACAGGTGAGGGACCATCATTGTATGCTTAACTTGCCCTGCAAGTTAACTTAACACTGCAGACTAGATGAATGAAAAATGCAGACACCTAAAAATCATGCTTTGCAGCACTTAATATGTAGTTGACTGAAGTTCTTATTGGGATATAGCTTTTAAGGACTAATTGGCAAGTGGGAAAGACTGAGCAGCTGGATGGGCTTTTACAGAAGGCCATGTATCTAGCGGAAACCAGGGAAGCACCCGTGTTTACAGTAGTGTAAAGACAGAAGTTCTAAAAACAGACTTCCAAGTACTTCAGTGAGTGGAAAGCATGAAGAAAAGGGATGAGAGTTTACTTCAAAATGTGCTTAAATGGGGGAAAAAAAGGGTTGCTACAGGCCTATAAGAATCTTATTGTGCATGGCAGTAAATGTGATGTTAGCTGACACACCAGCACTCTGAGTTAGCTACTGGTGGCATATTTCAAATTCATTGTTGAGAGACGCATTGGCTTTTTTTGTCATAAAACCCAAATAGCTATATCTTAATTAGAGATTTAGGGGGAAAGAAATATTAAAGGTGTATCAGTGAAGACAAGCTAGAGAAGGAAGAAGTTATTTTCATATTCTGACATACAGTGGAGTAGGTTTTTTAAAAGTTTCTTTCCAATTGATCCTGGTACTAATAGCATTCTAATTAGATGGATCTTAATTGTTGCATCTCACTGTTCTCTCAGAATCACTCTGTTGATTTTTACAATACTGAGAAGGAAAATAAAACAGTTAAATAAACAAATATTTTTTGGCCTCACACTTTCTCTCCATTTGGTATCAGTAGCAGTGCATAGAGTCTTTTTTTTAATAATGTAGGGCAAAATTGGTGAACAAATAATTTCAATTCAATTTTTTTGCCCTCTTCTGTCTTAGCAAGGGCATTATGCCTAACCCAGAAAGAGATCACTTCGAGCAGTTGATATTTCTACATTACACTTGCAATATCTTGTTACTGGCTTTCTGTGTAATGCACTCTCAGCCTTGGAAAGGATTAATTCCAAGAAATAGTTAATGGAAGTCCTCTGCTTTGTATTAGCTTGTACCAGGAATGAACTAGGCAGTAGTACTTCTTTTGGAATGGGGTTCTATATTTTAAAGAGTAAGCTCATAACAGTATCCCATTATAAGGTGGGAGAAACTCTACTTGATTAATAACAGTTCAATATCTGCAAGATATTCTGTTTTTCTTCCAGCATTCTGGATAATGGTGTTCTTAAGATTCCCAGGCATTTTGTTTATTTAAAGGAAGTGATGAAATAATGGCCCAAATATTAACATTTACATTTCTTCTTTCTCAACAAAATACCATACATACAGCAGCCAACTCTGAGTATTTATATTCTTACTCATCCGTATGGTTTCAACTTCTAACATACTTCACATTCTTATTAAAGTTCTGTGTTTACAAATTCAGCTTAAAGATACAGACATTGATTTCCCATTTTCCTTGGATTAAACTTATATAGTGTCCCTCATTCACGGCATGGGATTCCACAGAACTTTGCAACATGAAATAAACTTTATAAAATAGTTGTAATTGAGAGACCTTAAATAGCCCTTGGAGTAAATGTACAGTGGCAAGAGATAACACATGAATAAAATTCAAATTCATGTAAGTTAGAAAGAAGTGATTGGCAGCAGAAATATTTGCATTATGACAGGTACCAAAAATCAGTTTATTCTTCCTGAGATCTTAAAAATAAAGTTCTCCAGACAGTATTTAAAACTCATAGATGCAGTAGTGTTGTGGGAGAACCTTGGTCAGCAGCTAAGTTCTCAGTGGGATGAGGGAGAGAACAGGAAGACCTAAAGCAGGAAAACTTATGAAGAAAATTAAGTCCACCCCAGACAAACTCACAAGTCATATCTTTGATAACAATTCATGCCAGTGTCAAAGAAGGTCAACATAATAAAACCAAATGATTAGAGTCATAATCTTGCAAGTAAATATTAAATCAGTGGGTACCACTGTGTTTTCATGTGTTCTGGACGTTCAAAACATTGAAGCAGTTCTGCAGTGGAGCATTTTGCATGGGAGGATAGTGATATCTGGTGTGGGTGGGTTCACTGATGTCTAATACCATGAGACAGGATGCTAAAATATTTTCAGCAATTATAATAGTTCTACCTTCTTTTTTTTCCTACTTAGCTGCCTACTTGCATCATACATAAGAACATACTCATCTTTGAAACTTTTACCCTTCTGTGAAATTTACTTCATGATAATCAGTAAATCGAATTACTAGGTTACTGTAAGCACAATCTTAGAGGCTTCACCACTTTTATGGAAGCAGGCTGATGCCTTCAACACTGAAAGATTAAAATGTTGTCAGTGTTAAATGGAACTCTAAACTTAAAAAGGAATAAACATCTGCATCCAGTTTTTTCATGAGTCACAAGCTGCATAATGCTCAACATCGTTATACTATCATTAAAAAAAAAGAGAGATTACACTAGGATGAATGAGTAAGAGTATTGTTTGTTTGATGCAAGAATGAGTTCTTCTCTATGTAATATCGTAAGACTCAAGGAGTACTGGATCCTATTTTGGGAAATAGCCAAATGGATACATCCCAGAGGATGACAGTATAATACTTTTCAGTGTATCCAGAAGTCTAGAAATTTTAAGTTTATTTTTATATCTAGTGCCTAGAAAAAGTGACCCATTTCTTTTTATTTTACTTTTTAAATGAGAGATATCAGCAGCTTGCATTGCTTTTTGACATTAGTTGCTAGGTGCTCAGCGCTGTGGAAAGTGAATCACTTGCTAACGAGCAGTCTAGGAGCTTTCTTTGTAACATGGCTTAGTCCTTAGCCAGGTCCATTATTCTTAATCACTACTGGTGGAGGCCAAAAAAGGTCTTAAAAAATGGGCTACAAATCTACAAGTTAGGAACATCTATTTCAAAGTCCTATCAACTGTCTTTTTCTTACTTTTATGCTATTCAATCCATAATTAAATAGCAAAGCTTTAGGGCAAAACAATCTTAGTCAATATGTGTTCTTAAATATTTGTCTACCTATTTGCGCTGGTAGCTGAAATTGGAAGAAGAAAACAACAAATGACACCCCCACAAACAGTTACACATTCATTTCTCTTAGTTTTCAAGTTTTACAGTCCATCCCCACATACAGATAATATAATTGTTTCATCATGATGATGACAATGACAAAAATTGTGGTGGAGGAGGACGAGGAGAAGGAGCAGCAGCAGCAGCAGCAGCAGCAACAGCAGAAGAAGAAAAGAGCATTCTTAGTTTCATCAGCCATGAGTTTGACTCAATATTTAGTTATCACTCAAGTTTCCTTGGGCAGAATGGAAAAGACAAAAAGACAACAATGGTATACTGCTAGTAAACAATAAAGTCACAGAATCCAATTTTTCAGGCACAGAAATGAAAGTCTAGCTTTTCTGACTTTTTGTCTGTCATCATATTGGTTTGCTAATGGATTACAAAGCCTAATCTTGTTTTTGACTCACACTGACAGATCGGCTGACTCCTTTTCATGTTTTACACATGCCAGCTATGTGCTACCCGTGTTGTCTCTTACACATGTTATGCATCACTAAAATTGCCTAATGCCATTTCTCATTGCTTGCGCTTCATAAAATTTTCTTTTTATGCTGCAGGTAAAAAATCCATCTCCTTGTTTTGTTCCAGTGTGAACTGGGCTCAGTAGGTCTTGAATGCTCTTAGATTAAGTAGAAAGAAGATTGGTGGAAAATCTGCTGACTGTGGTTTGCCTGAGCAGCGTGAAGCTACTTTCTGAAGCTAGAAATACTCTTCTACTAGTCTTTAAAACTAGTTTAGCAAGTTTGCTGCAGCCAAAACAGTGTCTTCAAATAACCTTTGAGTGTATGTTTAGCAATATAATTCACACTATTGTAAATTCATATATTTCAATAGGAAAACAGCTAGAGATTTCATTGTGACATTCTTTACAGGACTCATTTTTTTCTCCTTTAAAGGAAATGCAGAATAATTTCAGTTTTAAATGTCTACACACACACATTACATTATATCCTAAGCACAAAAAACCAAATGAGCCATTTTTTTCCCAGGCTTATAACACTCACAAACGATTAAATCTAAAGCATGTTTCATCTTTTAGTAGACCTTCCCCTTTTCATAGGTCATCTACACAGCATCCTACCAAGATGCTCTTAAGCCAGTGGATCATATTGTATTCCATTACAAATGCAGGAGCTTAGTTGAGAATTCAACATCCTTTAAATTTGGAAATACATTATTATAATGACTGAATTGAGGCACATTACGAAGATAGAGGAGTCTCAAGGAAGTCACCTTTATCAAGAAAGACAGAAAATAATTGCAAACTGAGCCCCATTTTCACAAATATATGGCTTTTCTGCTAAGGCTTCACAGGCTGAGCAGTCTTGTGTTTAGCAACACATTCTTCAGGGCATGTGCTGATGCCTTTTTTGAACAAGGACTACTTATGAGTTTATAATATTGTAATTAAGTCAATGGCCACTCAGGCATAAATGAAACTTGACAATCAGTGATTAAAAATTAAGTGGTATTTGCATGCTTTGGATCTGCAAGTGCCTTAGCATTCTGTTTAAAAGAGCATTATCTCTTATACAAACCTTTCTGAACAATTATGATGAATTCTGCTCTTCCTGATCAGTAAGTCTCCACAGCCTTATACATAGCTTGATAGTACAGATTGTGAATTGAGTGACTGTATGTACAGTGCTACAGATAAATGACAGGACAAGTGTAAAAGGTATGTAAGAACTATCTCCCCATTTTAACCACTTCTTTTTTATTTTTTTCCCCAGAGCAATTCCTGAAAAAAAACTTTAGATATAGCCTTCAGGTAATTATAAGAAAATGAATAAATAAAAATGAATAAATTTCAGTACATGACTCTTTTTGAAATTAACAT
>JAHREE010000339.1:12989534-13017892 GCA_033628505.1 Tringa tobata
TTTTTTTTTTTTTCCTTTCCTTCTTTTTTAAGGAAACACATCTCCTGTCACTGATTAACTTGGTTGTGACTCTTGGAAACACAAAGCCCCATTCACTTTCAGTAAATTCTAGCTGCTTTACAGCACCTCAGTGTCACAAAGTAGCTGTAAAGATGGCTAGCCAGCTAATCAGACTGATTTTGCAGCTGCTTTGCATCACTGAGGAGAATAAAAGCAGTTGGTGCATAAACGGTAATCTGGCCCAATCTGGCTCCTTTATGCACAGTATTTGAGTAGAGGTCTTAAAAATCATGTTGCCCTCTCTTGTGAACTGGTGAATATGGTGATTGAAGCTTTGGCATGTTTGGCATGACTTTGAACGCTTTAGCAGGCTGTCACAAAGCATGTGTGCCTCTGTCTGTACATAAATGTATGTTTATAGTGGCCGTGAAGGTTATTTCCAGTGCTTTTGTTGCTGGTTTTGGTGGGGTTTTTTTGTTTTTTTCACTTTAACATTGAGGTCAGACCTGAGAGTTTAGATTGTTTCTAGTCAATACACTGTTGAAGATAGTCTCTGACAGACTTTTTCCACCTGGCTGATAACAGTATTTTTGCTCCTGGTTCCAGAACTGTCATTAGGCTTGCAAAAAACAAATCAAGTTTTAGACTCTTTCTCATAACAGACTAGCTTGCCAATAGATTAATATGTGTATTTGTCCAATCCAAAAAGAAACAAAAAAAGAAAACCCAAACCTACTTCAAATACTTACAAAAGATTGTAGGTTGGCAGGTACTGAATTCCCCTGACAATGGTACAAAGCCTAGTTTATAACATACTGTAAACAAGCATCACTATCCTACAGCTTAAGTAATTACCCAAAGCTGAAAAGCACATATGTGCTCTGCTTGCAGGGGTCAAATTCTATATCCATGCCATTGAGATGCAACATGAAAAAATACAGAATTCAGCTCCAACTAACAAGGAAGTCAATCACCCAGAATAGGCAGAATTCAAGTGCCAAAACTGCACTTCAGAAATGCTCACAATATCTGCTCACTGAACACCTCTTTATTTGACAATAATGCTCATTGGATCCTTAGTACACTCAGTTCTGCTTCTGAGCAAATGCAGAACGAGGAGGAGCTCTTGGAATTTCTTTTTTCTCCTGAGGTATGATTGCTATTCAGCACTCAAAGGTTTTTTTGTCTTTTTTTTTTTTTTTAAATCTCTATCATGACCTTAAAGCAAGTCTGTCTCATACAAATAGTATTGGGCCTGTGACGCTCTAGCCTGAGTGCTAGATGAAGTGCAGTGGAAGCCACTTTCTTTCAAAACTGTTTAGTTTTTTGCCTAGGTCTTTATGGAAAAGGTGGCACCGGGCAGAGCAGGGGGAGGGGGGTTTGCAGCGAGGGCAAAGCACTTGTACTGTGGGAAACCTGTAGACTCAAAATGTTGTATTCCACATTAAGTTAAAATCTGCTGTCCTGTGGGTCCTGTGGGAGAACATCATCTCTCCTTCTCATTAAAGCTCTGCCACTGCAAAGCAGGAAAGTAATATTTGTATTTACTGTTACAATTCTCAAGATCTAGGCTTGAAAGACATTTATTCATGCAGGAAAAGGGTCAAAAAATAGGTATGAAGAATAAAGATTTCATGACAGAGAGGCTGTTTTATCATGGGTCTAAAGGAACCTGGCTTATTGAGTCTATCCAATGAAGGTTCAGTAGAATAACATCGCTATACATAAATAACCAGAGAGAGTGGAACTCAGCATGAGAAAGAGAGAAATCTAGTTGAAGAAAAAGACAATGCCAGCATCACAACAAATAGGTGAGAATAAACTAATTATGAAAAAGAAAATACAGTTTCTGGTGATCTGAATAGTGAAGGTCTGGGGCTGTCTCCTAATAGGAAAATTCACACTTCCTGTAGTACTATGTACTGTGAGAGTGGCTGGAATTTTCAAAGGAGTTGCAAAGTGTAAAATGATCTAATCCTATTGGTTTTTAATGGGTGTTTAGCATCAAAAAAATCTCTGCCAAAACAGGATTTAAAGAGACTTGTTTGAGTCTATCACATGTTTGAAGTCAATGAGTTGTTATTAACATTTCATCATCATAAATTACATTTCTGATAAGACTAAAAGTGATGAGTTCCATTATCTTTTGCTGTTAAGTAAATAACCTCAAGTACACTATGGGGGGTGATACCCCCCCAAAAATTTTACCTATATTTATGATCACTTAAAAAGTGGAATTTGTCAGTTACAGCTCTGTTCTCTCACTAATTATGACATGATTCTAAACTCAGCACCATCTATACATATATTACATCTAGTAAGTGGATGCATATTTTTTTCAATACACAAGGTTGTAAAGGTCAATGATTGGAAATAGTATCTGTGATTATGGTACTACATATTTGGGAAAGGGAAATTTGTGGGGTTTTTTGTTTTGATTTTTTTCTTTGAGCTACGTGAAATGCAGTTTACAACTGCTACTACTAATAATAATCTATTTAGTTGTGTGTATCTTTTTTTACTTGGTTAGTTAGTTTGTTTTTTCCAGGGGGATGTTGGGAATTTAGTTGGGTTTTTTTTGTGGCATAATATTGAGTTATGGTGCTGTGCTTTTTATCAGGGTAATGGTGTGGTCATGGGGGATTTTTTTGCTTAAATTAAAAAGCAGTAAGTCATGTTTATACAGTTATGTGTTGTCTATGTATTTTAAGGAGCAGTTGCTGTAGTATATGTAAAGTGGGTGGAGTTGTTGTGGTAAATTGCAGAATGTTTTGTGGAATAATTCTAAATTTCTGCGCACAAACAGTGTTTCTCCTTTCTCACATTCCTGTAAAGATACAGTTAGGGACAATTCCTGAATAGCCTTAGATCAACTGATGGCTTTAGGGAGTATATGAACAAATGCTATTTCTTGTTGGTTTCTTTCATTTCTTTCCATCCATGTCCTATGACATCTGTCAATTGCAGCCAATTTCTAATTTACATTAGCCTGAAAAAAAAGATGTTTACTGAGTAGAGATCATACCAGTACAAGCTAAATAAATGAAGCTGTGATATATAGTTGAACTATATTGAAAAGAAATTTAACATGTGTCATGTAATTTAGAAGGAATTATAACTTCAGCAGAAAGAAAAGTCCAAGTTTCATTGATACAACTTATTAAAAGAACCTGAACTGTATATTTCTTTTTTTAATTAAAAAAAAAGCTTTGTGAGCATCAAGTTCAAGGGAAAGAACTTTCCTCTGTTATAGAAGAACTATAGCTAAAGGGAAAAAAAAATCCTACCTTTTAAAATTAATAAATTGAATGGCTTAGATTTCAATTAGTGCTGGTCAGAAATGCCTTGAAAGGACCTAGCTATCAGTACATTAGTCTTCAAAATTCTCTGAAGGCTCTATGGCTTGCATTTGACTGCTGGAGAAAGCTTTCTCCTACGTGTAGATTTTACAGTTGTAGATTGTATGTATGTATGTATAACCTCTGTAGGCTTCTGCATTTGATGATACATGGAATCAAAGTAAGAAAGAAGCAAGTATGTATGGTGGCCTGCCTCCTCTTATCAGGTTAGGAAACGATCTACACCCCACTCCCAAGCAATGAGAATGGAGTGCTTGTTCTGACGCCAACTGGTAATCAGGAAGGAAAAAGAGATTCTTTTGAAATGTTGCAGCAGCTCAGGGCACTGAATATGAGGATATGGACAAGGGTTGATTCTTAAACTGTAAAACAGCAAGTAGATGTCACAAAGTAAAATATAGAGCGGCCACTGAAAATTCAGTAATGGCTAACATTGGATTGTAATAAACAGTATTTTTCAGAATCTTTGAGGTTACTTAATCAGGAAAATAAAAAGATAATGTACCCTATTATTGTAAATTTTATGGAAAGATAAGCATGTTATCATCTCGACAGTTTAAAGTATTTAATAATTTATTAATGAAGTATGCAATAACTTTAAAAATGCACATAGCCATATTTTACTTTATAGGTTAATGTACTACATCCTAAAATGCTTTCAAAGAAGCCATTATCTATCATGAATATATGAAAAGTCTATACATGCTATGATCTCAATTGCATACTCTGACAAGCAGTAATGTATTTCACGTCAAAAAACACTTCTGAATGTCTCCTTATGCTGCAGTATATCCTAATGGCTCAAGGAAAAATGGTGTCAAAGAACCATTTAAGAACGTTTCAATAATCTGTCCTGACTTCTGAGCTTTCGTGATTTAGCAGCAGTTTTAAGAATATGTCAACTCATAGCACAGTTCAGTACTTCACAAAGTAGTATGGCTGTCTAGAACCATTTATCTTTTCTTTTATGCAGCCTTATTTATAACTAACTGCAGTGATTTCTTGACTAGCATTGCAAATACAGAAGAAATTAACTCACAAGAATATGAGTCTGAAGGGTAAATAAAAAGAGTTTGACTGAAATATACTAAAATTGAGATGTGCCTACAGGATCAAAAATCAGCTAAAATATTTATTTTCATGTTAATTACAGACAGGATGCTTCCCAGGCTGAGTATTATTTTTGGTTAGTTTGGGCTCTATGATTAAAATTCATTTTTTTTCCCCTAAATGCCATCACAACTCAAAGATTACTTCATGGTCAGTCAGAACAAACAAAAGTCCCCACAATAACAAGTTTTTGGTACAGCCTTCTGCAAATTAGTTATTTAACTACTACTTCGCAACCTTACTCATAAGCATGTCTTCTGTAGTTTGCTATTAAATTATGAGAGCATTGAATTGGTTGATGAAGTTGGGGCTTTTTATCCAGTATGCATTAAACAGTTGCTTTTAAGCAATGGAAACACTAACCAAACTAGATTAAATTTGTCTAGTTTTCTAAGCAAAACTAAGTGGTCTGCTGAATATCAGAGGCAGATTGCATGTTGGGTGAGATTCAGAATGAGGAGAGCCTGTTGCTTCATTTGGATTCTGCACTGGATAGCGGTAAGGGAAGAACACTGAGAAGCAGAGGGGAGAAAAGGGAAGCTGATGCTGCAAAAATCTATTAAAATGCCATTTAATATGCACAAAAGTTCATTTATTCTACAACTGGGCTAGAGGATTCACAAATCTTGTATTAATGGCACAAAGAATCTGTGATATTAAGGTATAAGTAGTATGTAGCAATTTCAATTGAAAACATGGGACATACTAGATGAAAACCTGCCACTTACAAAATCTAGTGTCCTGGAAGAATGAAAAGGATTGAGGGACAGCTAGGAAGTCAATTTAATAAAAACTCTGTTTTGTCATTGAAGCTCTGTTAAATAATCTACATAGTAAACATTCTAGGCCTAGGAAATGCTCTCATTTACTAGTTTTCTTCTGGAGATATACAAATCTAAAATGGCTACTGAAATATTTAAAGAAAACTAGGGGAACTTGGGTTTTTTTGGTGGTTTTATTGTTGATTTGTTTTTAATTTATGTTAAAGCTACTTAGAGCATAAACGCTTAACTATAATCATCTATGATTATTAATTGAAATAACTGCCTTGACAGCGGAATTTATCATGAATTTTTGTTTCTCACTCACATTTCTACCCACTGATTCATCACTGCCATGATCGCTACCAAATGTCTCAGTGCTGAAACTCCTACACAGTTACATGATAAATCTTCTGTCTTTCCATTCAACTATTGCAAGTTTTCCCCCACATTTAAGAGAGAAGCCAAACAGATCAGTGGTCATTTTAGTGTCTAAGGTATGTGATCTATTCCTTCTGCACTTGCAGTGGAAACTACAAAGGCTGTTTTTTCTTTTTTATTATTTTTTTTTTCCAAAATGACTGGAGAGACAGGTCAAGAGCATTACTTAATGGTGTACATATTTTTTTAGTGTTTTGGATGTGTGGAAAGCGAATGCTGAATACGTGAGGTTCCTGAAAGAATAAGAGCAGCAGCCTTCCTTGTGAAGACCATGAAGTAGCCAACGTGTGTGTATCTGTTGTAGTGCCAGAGGTGGAGTGCTCTTCATCAGGTTTATAGGGATGTAGTAGCATTTTTTAAATCAGAGCTAGAAGCATCCAGGTGTTTACTTTGAGAAAAGGAAAAAAACTTCATGAAATTATTATGTTTGAATTGTCTTAAATGGAGAGAGATTCTCTTTGGTCCAATGAACTGCTCTGAGTCAAACAGAAATCTGACTATTTAGTTAACTGACTGTGGATGAACAATGCTGGGAATGTGAAGGGACATGCAGTAGTGTTTGTGTGTGAAAGCTGATTCCTGGAGCTGGAGAAAAGCATGCCTGATGTGTCAGCAAAAGTGCAGGATAATAGATGTGCGGGAGAAGACAAGAGGGTGTCTGACTGCACTAAGCCAGCATCAGGTTGTGACGGAGGACAAGTGTGAGACGTGTAGATACAGAGGTTTATACTGTCAATTGCTACAATGAGTATGCAGATACAGCCTATCAGGTGATTTTGCAGCTGAACACTTACCTATAGAGAGGACATGAATAACATCATGTATGTTGTGATGCTATCCTTACAATAAGTCAGAGTTGTAATGTAACTATTTCAGTACATTTGCTGTGCAGTCATGTACCTTCATCAGAGTTGCATTTAATAGCCAAAACTCTCCTTACTAGCTTCAGACACAAACCTGCCACTTCTTAAAAAAAAAAAAAATAATAGTTTGCAGCTAAAGATTTTTGTCTTTGTCTTTTGTATGTGAATTTTTCCCCTCTAAATTGGACTATCACCCTGACCTCTTCATCTGTATTTTATGCAGATATCTCAAAGTATGAAGGATATGCTTGGAGACGTGTAGATTATAGTTGATTTCATACTTGGCCATAGGGCAGTAACAAGTCTTAATTTATGTGCCTGAGCTTTCTATTGACATTTATTTTATCATACAATACAAAAAATTTGACTGCTAATGATGTAGGCAAATTGTATGAAGTTAAACTTTTTACTACTCTTTGTAATAACCCGTATTTAAATCAGTACCTGGACGGCTATCCCTCTGCTTTATTATTCATTTGTTTACTAAGGTACAATTTCAAAATGTAGATCATACTGCCCCATGACAATATCTTTCAGGTGCATGTAGATGTAAAAGATGGCTGGTTTCACAAAACTAAAATAAAGGTCTTGGACTTTTTCCCAAGCTCTATTTAAACATTTATTTATCTGCCAGTGGTGATGCCTATTCTATACAGCCTAATTAATACTGAAGCACATAATTATTACTATCAATGTGTATTTCTGCAAGTTCCTCTGTACCCAAAAATATTATACATTGAAAGACAACCAGAAAAACTGTACTCTTAATGTTTATTATATTAAGCAAGAGAGCTGCAAAGATCACTTGACCCAAGTATGTAATTCAGAGCTAAGGTGCCCTGAAAGTGCAAGTCAGTGCTGTCTTCTTTATGTACAACAGAGGGGAAAGAGCACAAGCCAGGAAATGGATCATCAAGGAAAAAAATACATTTTTATATATTTGAAAAGGGAGAAATCCAAAAATAAGCAGTATATGTAATCTATGAGACATGTTTCTGGCCTTAACTGTCTTCTAATCTGAAAAGTGATTTAGCATTCCAGATATTTACTGCTGCTAGACACATTTCCCTAGTGTTGATTACCTCATGTTACTCGGATTTGTGCTCTACACCCTAGGTTGACAGGCAGGAACAGGTAGATAAAATGGATTTTATTCTTGTCATGTTATAGATTATTTTTTAGTGCAGTGCAATGTAATTTTATGGAAAGTTTACCAAAGTTTATTTTAGGGCTTAGTAATGCAATTTATAATTCTGATGAATTGTAAAGTATTAGATTATTCTGTATTACCACTGTTCTTTTGTTTAAATGAAAATTCTGTTGGCAATTTATACCATTGAGAAAGACAATTTTATCTCGGACTGGAGATCTTGGTAGTTGCAACTCATTGAATGTATATTTTCTTCTGAAACAGAGTTACCTGGTAACTTATGAGAGCTAAGATGGGAACAGATGGAGTGGAATGACATAAAAATGTTAAAATTAATAAAAATTTACATAAGCTTCTTATAGTTACTAGAGGGAGACATAGCTTTAAGACTTCAACCACAAGACAGCTTCCTAACCTAGAGTACATTTGACACTCACTTGCATTGAAAGAGGGTTAAAAATCTTCAAAAACAATAAAAAATTAGATTTCCATGATAGCTAAAGAACTGTAAGATCTCCCTGTAGGTATTTACCAGGCTGTGGTATGGAGTCTGAACTTGAGATCCCAGGCTGTGGTTAGGATTATTACATCATTTTACTCTCCAAACCAGGGCTGCTAGCACTACTTTTCAATGCTAGTCTTTGTGTTGCTCTTTGTTTTTTAGGTATTCAGAAACAGAGAAACCTCACATGCTATCATTATAGCGTCTTTTCTTCTGTATTGTATCTTTTCTATTGCCTCTATAAGGAGACTTCAGGTAGAGCATTTCAGGCACCTTTATAGTATTTATGGTTCCTGTCTGCTGTGATCACACAAGGATCCAAGCAACCACACACATGCCCAGGCAGTTTCTTAAAATATATCAGAATGCAGCAAATAACATTTGTACAAGCAAGATCAGTACTGCCCACAATGACATTGCACAATCTATGAACACATAGTGAAAGAGAGTTGATGAACACAAAATAAAGTCTTGAAATTACTCTATTGTGAGATTTATTCTGGAAGGAGACTGGTGCATGTTTGTTTTTTTTTTTTTTTCAATTACTGAAAATTGTAAGTAGAAGACCACAAAGCAAAAAACTAGACTCCACTTACTCGTTGTAATCCATCCAGTGCTATGTGTCACAAAGCCCTGTTGCAAATATACTGGATTTTAACCTGCTGTACTGTACATCAAGTCTTTAACTTTCATTATCTTTGTCTCCTTTTTCTCAGGATAGCAAGGCCCTTGACATGAACAGAGATGATGTTTATCCAAAAGAAAAATAGGAATATTTCAGATCAAACATTTAATCTGCAAAGTAGCTTTAACTTTTATACTATTTAATATTTTCCATTTGATTTTTATGTTTCAGAGGACAACTTGTTCATCAATATTTAAATTCACAGAATCACAGATTTAAAATTAAAATAATATGAACCAGATTGTGGAAAAGAAGGAAAAAAAGAAGGTGGAACACACTGCACACCTTTACTGTTCAAAGAAGCATGAGGGTTTGTCTTAGTAGTCGTCTTAGTAGTACTGCTCTATGTCAGTATGTGAAGGTAGCAGATGTATGTTAGAAGATAGCATACTGCATGCTGAATCTACACCTTATTTTCAATAAGATGTAGATAATACCCACAATTCTTTCTGTCTGTTATCTATATGTTTCTCCTTTAAAAACAGCATTTCTATTGATATTATAAATTTATTGAAGCAAAAAGTATGACCGCATTCTTATGGCTTGTGATTAGTGATTTAGCCTTTAGTTAATCTAGTTCTCTTACTGCTCAATTCTATGTGGTGGTAAGAAGTTTCAATGTGCAACAGTATTATAAATAACCAATTCTTGCCAACCGCAAAAAGAAGAAACTGATACATGTGGTTTAAACTTGCCTAGTTAAAGTGAAGTGTATCATCAGAAATCTCCTTTTCAAGGTACGTGGTCTTCCTTGTAAAGAAATGTAAAAAATTAATTCAAACCCAGTTATACCAACTTTTTTTTTTTTTTCTCTGATAATTGCCAGGCTTTCCATGCTGTACTGTCTTCAGATCTTCTAAATTGTCTTTCATATCAGTCACGTTTCTCCTTGGGTTCATTATCCCTGTTATTAGTCATGTTTTCAGTTACTCTTTTTAATGAAAATAGTAAAGAAAGAAAATGTAAAATATCAGAATAAAAGCCTTCCGTCTCCTTCTGTTCCTTTCATGACTGTTTTCTACAGCAGTTCATACTCTAAATCTCCCAATTCCTGAGAAAGCCCTCTCTGCTCTGTTGTTCCTCCTTGGCCTGTTGCTCATCAGTCAACAGCATATGAATCATCAGAACAGACATCGTAATCCTGTTGTTAAATGACAGAGCTGTTAAAAGAGCTAGGTAATGACCTTTGCGGTGTTCATTTGGCATGAAACAGAATGGGAGACTTGGAGAACTACTGTATTACAAGAATGCCACGGGGCTTCCTGCTAATGGAGGGCCACTGCTGCAGTTTGCCTTGACTTCTCAGTGATCCCAAGACCTCCTTCACTTCTGGAGATAAACTCATTAGCTTACTTTGTAAACAAAAGCTTCATCTGCTATTTCTTCTCAACAAAGCGATTCTGAGATATTATATAGGAAAGGTGGCCATCCTTAAGTAACTGTAAGGACAGTTTACTTGTCAGAGAGGGGAAATACATGAGCTGGTGGGTGCCTTACTGTCCTTACTCTCCAATTATTATTAGATACTTCATGAGCAGTTTTTTTTTCCAGTGTAATCCTGCAATACCAGGAAAAGCAAAGACGACACAAAACTTTTACTCATTCTTCAAGGTAACAGTGAAATTTTATTAATAAGAAAAGAAGTATCAGTGAAGAATCACACTTGAAAGTCTAAGATAAATGATGAATCTTCCCCCCTACTCCACCCCACACTTCAGATTAAGTTCTTAAAAGCTCATTACTCTGTCATCTGTGCTGACTCTATAAACTGCCAGAATGTCTAAAGCTTGGGAGGAATTTATTGCTTTAGGTTATTTTACTGTAAATTTGCCTTCTTATAAGCTGTGACAGCTTCAGAAGCATAAATATGAGGAATGTTTTCTTTGACTGGCAGAAAACTTAGTAGTTAACACATGTGTTCAAAGTTTTTGCCACCAAATATTTAAAGTTAACTTCTTTGAATGCATTTAATTTTTTGAAAGACGTCCCATTTTTCTCCGTGCTTTTGGAAGAAATAGGCATTCTAAAAAACACTTTACATTCTTTACTATGTTAAGAGTTCATTGTATTATCATTTAGCTCTCAGATACTTCCATCCAAAATAGTCGTTACAATGCAGTTAATCTGGTTTAACTTGTACCATTCAATATGATACAGCGCCCTATCAGATTGTTTGTATCAAGCAGGCTCCAGCTTCAACCACATGGATAAGCCTGATTCTCGAATCATCATCCTTTAAAACTAAACACAAATTACTGTTTTTCCCTAAATACAGAAGCCTTTCACTGTCAATTTTTAGATGTTTTTATGCATACTTAGTATTTTCCTTACATTTTTGCATGTGTTTTTTAAAATACATGGCTGTACAAAAATTGCAAAAAAGAAGGCTGATAGCATTGTTTCTCAAATCTACCCAGGGATCATAGCTACCCAGGGAGCTGTTGCTTATCATAATTAAAGCTTTTGTGCTACATGAAAAAAAATCAACCCTTATGAATATTAGCCACTTTCAAATACGGTCACCCTCCCATTGTTTGCTGTAGGAACACAGCCAATTAGCTTTCTGAAAAGAGGCCAATCTTGTTTGCTGTCTGGCTGTCAACTGTGCCATGGCCAGGCAAACACTGGGGGACGTTGGATACACAATGTGGGGAGCAGACAGCTGCTAGAGCTAGTGGAACTCACCAGGTAACGCATTTGTTATTGAAGTCCACTGTATTTATTTCAAAAACCAGCTACATCAGCATCAGTGTATAAATTAATCGCTTTTAGCCCATTCCCCTAGAAGATTACACCTTACAGAACTGGAGTCTGTGCTTTACAAAACACTTCTGTTATTAAAACTATGCTGTGTACATGTTTGTTTCAAACAACTTTTTATTAAGAAATGCAGGAATATCTGATTGCTGGCCAGGTTAATTCTACATAATAAACCTCAGCTAAATGCTATGAATGATGGAAAACAAAGGTTGTGTCTTAGTTCTGTGTCAGTAAGTGAAGAAGATTTTTTCCTGTCAGCATACCACGTCTGGTCCTATGCGTCACTTATATGAATATACTAGTTACATGAATAATTTTTTTGTCTGCTTTCAGAACTCATGACAATGTAATCTCTGGACATGAATGGTCTATAGTTTCTTTTGGCCTTAGGTATGTTAAACACCAGTGTAAGACTGTGTTATGCTACTTAAAATGCTGGAGGATGCAGTTAAGTATTTGAAGAACAATATTCGCGTCTAGCAGCAACCATTGGACCAGGAGCATATGCACTCTTTAAGATTGATATCTAGTTGAAATGGGTCTCTCAGCCTTGAATTTTTCTTTAAAGAGAAACATGCTTTTCTCTCAAGCATGCAGGTCTTTTGCTGTCTTTTGTGCTGCACATAATTACAGCACTTGTTGAACAGATTGTTATGCATGGTAAGGATGAAGTAGTTACCTATTGACTGTTTGAAATCATTCCTTTATTTTTTTCGTTCAATACAGTTGAGACTAAAAGTTATTTGATCCTGAATTAAGGCTTTCATTTCTATTAGTCTAACACATGTCTATGGTTGCTGAAAAATCTAGTAGCGCTATAGTCATGAGGCTTTCATATGGCTGGTCCAACATCTGACTTGTATGTCAGCTCTTGCTCTGATTTTGCACGTGCTTTGTAATGTTTAACTTAACTTTTGAAAACAACTCATGTTTTGGAGTATTTTGATACCTGTTGTTTTGCTCTAGTTAATACAGTGCACACAGTGTCCACTGGACTACACTAGAAGAGCTACTTAGAAAGTTTGTGACAAACAGTGCTTCATTTTCTACTTTCAGCTTGGTTAACTAAGGTATTCTTTCTTTAAAATTAAGACTGTTTTTCTGTAACTGACCTGGAACAACCTGGCATTAACAAGTGACTATCAAATGTTGACTTGTAACTTATCATACAACTATTCATCATACAATACCAGTCCATGTTTTTGGTGGATCATCTATCTACACATTGAGCTACATGTTGCTTTTCTCTCAAATCTGGGTGATAAATAGAGTGATCAGCGGAAAAAAAACACTGTGAGTTTTTTCTTTTCTCCTTTTTCTCAGGTCAAATTTTGTTCTATGTACAGAGCTCACTCAGCAAAGTAGCAAACAAACAAAACCAACATGAAAAAAACTCCAAACTATCTTCCTATGACAAAATGGCTGCACTGTTGTTTTGCCCATATGCTGAGTAGGTCATAATTTTCTAATTGTGGAAATCAAAGTCCAGTAATACACCATGAAGTACAAGAGAAGAGAAGGAGCACAGTGTGACTTTTGGCAACAACACTCCTTCTATCCCAGTCAGAATCTGTGTGGAAACTGTATCTTAGCACACCAAACCTTGGGAAGAATGTGGTATGAGAGGAGCTTCTGTAGGAGCTTGTACAGGAGATGCTCAGAAAAGCTTGGCCCGCACTGTATACTGTAGATTATTCTGAGACTGGATTGAGTTTATCACATCTGCATCTTAGAAGAAGATGAATTCATAATGTTGTTTAACAACTAATTAAAAATATATTAGGAATTCATAATGAAGGTTCCCATTCCTATATCACACAAATTTTTCTTCAGCTTCGTAACATTGAATAACATGCTTAGAAGGGATAACGGAAATAGAAGATGTGCTCTAAGACTTCCTATGCTGCTTTCCACAGCCTTGAACTTGGTCTCTGCTGCATCAACTCTGTTACCCAACCTCTGCTGCATTGCCAGTGGGAAGCCTTCAAGATAGCTCCATAAGCACGTTCTAATTTTAATTCATTGAGCCTTCACAGACTGTCATAGGTTGACAGAAGTGATAGCAGGGTAGCTAGCTCACAGTTACCCAAGCTAGTTTAATAACATCTGAACAGGGCAAGCTGAACACTGCCTTAAATTAAAAGGAACATTGCTTGCTGATCAAAGGCACACATCATACTCCTTTGTTTTGTGTTGGTGAGGCTGAACATGGAATGCGCTGCACATAGACTGCAATTTTTTAAACAATGCTGATGCTCTCCCCACCCCACTTTCACTCTCTGTAGTGATGATACCTATTAATAAGGACTAGAATATGCAGCTTTACTAATTCATATACACACAGGTATACCTGCTGCCTTTAATCTACCTAAATAGTTTCTTCCTTAGA
This sequence comes from Tringa tobata, assembly GCA_033628505.1. Classification (NCBI taxonomy): domain Eukaryota; kingdom Metazoa; phylum Chordata; class Aves; order Charadriiformes; family Scolopacidae; genus Tringa; species Tringa tobata. The sequence continues at coordinate 13,003,555 of JAHREE010000339.1, forward strand.
GGAAAGTCCTGGACTGTTTTCATTCATGGACTGTGTAGGATTTTAATATCACATCTTGAAACAAAAGACTTGTAAAGACAGCACAAGAAATATCGTTACAGAAATACAATGGTTGCTCAAAAAGTGGGATAACCTGTACTTGTGTTTATTGATTCCAGTTATGCTGGTGAAAGGCAGTATGGGATAAAAAACACACAGAGAACATGAGAGGAAGAGTTTGTAGTCTCAACATCATTTTTGACTGGGTGCCTGTTCATTGTAAATATGGACATATGAAGTTTTACAGTGTTTGAACTGCTTGATAAACAAAGATAATATGTGTCCATTAGCTGCTGTAAGTTGAAGTGAAATTGAAATAATTATCAAGGAAGATTCTGTTGCAATTGGACAGCTATTAACATACATAAAAGTCAAATACATAACTTTAATTTTCACTTTATTTACAAATCTGGATTGGGGATGTATTGTATATCATCTGAGCACAGTAATGGAAATAACACCACAGTGTCATTAAAAGCATGGTTCAAGTTCTGTCTTGGTTAAAAAGTGATTAAGAGAGGCTCAAGTGATCTGGAAGAAAATAAATATTGCCTTAAAACCTTAGTGGAAGTCAGATTTATCTGAATCTATTGGTACTGTGCTTTTCAAGTCCTGATAAATTATTTTTCTTGCAATGCTTCCTGACATTAGTCTTCTTTATAGGAGGTACAGTGTTATATCATTAAAATATCAGCTCCTGCTGGGAGATGCATTCAAAGTCTTGGAATCATGTAAGAAATAGGTGTTTTTTAAAAGCTGTTTTTAGTCAGTTATTTACTAAGTAAGAATATATTTAGGTATCAGCGTCAATTAATCATTGAAGTTTTTTTGCTTTTAATTAAAGCTCACACTTTAAAACACTAAATCAAGACAAGTCATTTTGAAGAGGAACTTTGTCCCTCACGTTTCCTACCAGGAACAGATATTTTCAAGACTCTCCAAACAGTAGGCAGTCTTTCTAATCTGTTAACTTCATGCACTTCAACATCAAAGCACCACATGTGGGCTATGGACTAAACTGATGTCACTCATGGCACTAAAATTACTAGGCTTTTGTATATTTTGGGTTAGACCTCATTTTATTTATTTATTTTTAAAAGATGCTTATTTCCCATGTCATGGAATTGAACTGACTGTAAATCAGCTCAAAAAGGACAACTCCTTTTAAGCCATTGTTATTTATAATTAACTACATATTTGAACAGTCATGAAATTTCATTATTTACCCAGTAGAACATAAAGGACTTGGAAAGAGTCTTTTGTCATGTGAGTACTGTGAGGAAAGCAAAAGAAGAAAATTTTTCTTTATCATTTTTATGGAAATCTGAAAATAAAATAAAAGAATGCTAGAAACTACTTCCTTGGTAGATTGCCACATACCTGAGCAGATGCCAAATACTTGCTACTACTAGAGGGCTTGGATCTTCTTCAGTGTCTTGTACCATCCACAAGGCATTTACCTGTTTTCACTTAGAACAGCCAGAATCTTCAGTTGAGAAAAGGAACAAAAAATCCCAGGTCTTTCAACTGGGATGCTAGAACTTCCTGAAAGCACTGTCCTCAGATCAGTCTTACCTGCAAGAGAGAGTAGAAGATTTTTCCAGCAAAGGGTAATGGAAATTTTTCATTGCCTTTTGGCAAATTATGTCTATCCTCTATGGTGAAAACAATGATTTTTTTTTTTTTAAAGTGATTACGTTCTAATTGGAATAAAAATAACATAAAAAAGTAACATAAAGTACTTTTAAATCTTTTGCTTTGTATTTCGACAGCCTGCCTCTCATATTAGGAAAAAAATTTCCAAATTTTATTGGTAGAAATTAGATAATTTTATAACTTGATTTTACTTTTTTTCTACCTAGATGCAAAGCAAAATCTTTGCAAAAGCTTTCTACAAAATGCAAATCCAAAAATGTGCAAAATCTAAGGTAAGCTAACAAAAAAACCCAACTACTGCAAGTAGTGAAAGGATAAAATCACATAACTTTAGTGAGAAAATATGTGTAACATTGAATTAACTTTATTTAGTTTTCAAAAAGATGTAATTGTCAATATCATAGGAATAATATTCAGTGAACATAAATGCTGAGAATAATCCTCCTTTAGTGGACACTTGACCCATCATTCAAATGCTGCATTTAGCTTTTGTGTCTCTTTACTACTTAATTTTTTTTCTTTGACATAAGTTCCCTGAATGTAAGAAAGGTTAAAGAACAAGATGAATGAATGAGAAGGTGAGGTTTAGTGGTGGGTTTTTTGGTTTGTATTTTTTGTGTTTGTTGGTTGTTTTTATTCTTCCACTGAGCACTAGGGAATTGAGATTGGTCTTCTAGTAGGAGCACATTCAATATCAAGATGAGCATATGGCTGAGGAATGAAAAAGAACTAAAAGTAGTTTGGGAAAAAAGAAGCACACACATAACTTCAATCTAATGGACTGTTCAAAGTTGTGATTAAGTAACTGTAAATGAGGGTATCATCTGCTTTTATGCTAGAGAATACCCAAGTTGTATAATCAATTTTTATTCTACAGAAAGTAAACTAATATTCACTCTCATTCTTAAAAACCATGGACTTGTATTTTCAAGAGAATACTTAAGGTTAGTAAATATTGTTTCTCTAGGAACCATTAGCCGCATAACACCCCTCAGTCACACTCTGAGAAATATTTCTTGAGTAAAACTGTCAAAAAATTGCAACAAAGTAGCAACACATTTTCTAATATTCCTCATTTTCTAAACCATGCCTGTATTTATGACAGTAAATGCATGAATTTTTCAAATTGGCAGGCACTGAAAGTACTTTAAAAGAATGTTCTCTCTCACACTTTATGAAAGCTTCAAAGTGATCTGTAATAGCTGGGTGTGCAGTTAGTCAAATGAACAATAATAGAGTTGTTGCTGTAGTGCATCTGGAGGGAAGAAGCAGCAAATCGGTAGGAATATGTTAATCACTATAAGGAATTCAAACACTGAATTTTATATTTTGAAAACCATTTATAAAAAAGTGACAAAGATGCCACTAAATTCTATGGTTTATTCCTGTGAGACCATAAGAACTGCAGTCTCTTTATTTAGTAATGGTAGTATCGTCTGTATACATTTTTGATCTTAATTAATTTTTATTTTGTTGACATGCTATAAGGAGAGTCAGCTGAGTAGAACTGGACTTTTTGGTTTTGGTTTTTTGTTCATTCTGGATAGGGTCACTTTATTTTTTGTAATTCATCCCACATGGCTGATCTCTAGAACCGGTGTTAAAAACCGTATTGAAATTAAGAGTCCAATGATTTCAAAATAGAAGCAGCAGGAAAAAGTGAAAGAAACTGATATTTTGGTAAAAACTTAGAAATTTGTCAGTTATATTAAAGGTGTAGTTGCTGTAATTTAGACCCGATGCAAGAGGAATATGGGTTTATACCTAGAAACAGTTTGAATGCGTCTGTACTTCAGAACAGAACACCCTGTAAAGATATGGCTGGTTGAAGCTGGTATATGTAGATGATTTATTGAGCACTATGCAAACATCCTGGTTTAATCTGGAAATTAAACCATTAAACCAGTTAAACCAAATTAAGCATTTTCACACAGTCACATCTGATATAATATTTCCTCTTGCTGCAAAAAGACTAAGAAGATTCTAGAGTACCATAGACAAAGCATTTTTAGTACAGAGAGGAAGTGATACTATTGTACCGGCTAATTTAGGGAAAAGGATCAAAAAGTCTTGCATTCCTAAGATATTAGACAAAGGTTTGGTACCATTTTATAAGTACCTAAATGTCAAAGGAACCAAAAGGATGTGTTACCACAGGATCACGTTGTTATAAATCAAGTCAACTGGAACTGAAAATTAGAAAAATAATCATCCAAATAATGAACATATGGAATATTCTGTCAATTAAAATAGTAGGGCAAGGAACCTTAATTTTATTAAGGAAAGGCTTGACATTTTTACCAGCAGGACTGCAGAAATGGAAAATTATGCCTGCCTTGTGAGTGCCTGGGTATTTTACATGTTGATATCTCCATGGGGCATCAAAATCAGTATGACGTGGATATACTTCCGTTTTCACCAGTTTTATATTAACCCTATGCTTTGGAGCTTTTATGAGTCATGAACTGAAGTTAGGAAAGATATTTTTCTCCCTTCATGCACAGTTTAATTTCAAGTTATGGATTGTGCAACTCTCGAGACTGCCTATACTAAAATCCAGATATGACACAGAAAAATTTGTGTAGTTCAGAGTGATATTTGAATCTCTCAGGCATCTGATACATTCTAGGTAATACATTGGGGTCATTGATTTATGGTGCACAGTTTGGAAATACAGCAATGAAAAAACAACAAAGATGCCTATTGCTACGATGCCTGAGTTTGTGAACAAGGTTCACTAGTCCTAGTGAGGTCTTCCAGTTTTGCATTGTCAAATCAGATCTAATACTGCTTTTAGGTCTGGAGCTAGCACCGTCACTGTTATGTTGAACATTTCTGTGGTGTTTTCTTTAGCTCAGTATATGCTCATCAGAGAGCTAACAGTGATACTTCCAAAATACTAAGAGCTGTTGTATAGTCTTGTAGATGCCCAAACTGCCTCAGAATTTAACATTATGTATCTAATGCAGGGCAGATCTCCCTCGTGGTGTGAGCTCTCCCACTCCGGTGTCCTGCTCACCTGCCGAGGCACTTCCTTTTATGCTGCCATTTTTCCTGCCCAAAACCCTTGGGTTTATTTTGACGAAAACTAGCAGCGTAAGAAGATGCATGCAATGGGAAACCACCCTTCCTGAAGTGGGAGGCAGTAATTGCTACAAGGCAAAGACAGAGCCTATTTATGAAGATTTAAGCCACGGTGGATTTAAGCAACGGTGGATTTAAGCAATGCCTAAGAGCTACCTAAACACTGGCTGAGGGAGAATTTGAGTACTTTCTGTAAACCTGTGGAGCAGGTGGAAGAAAGACTAACACTAAAGATGGGAAAGAGCTGCTAGAACAAAAAGCTGTCAGAACAAAATGATATAAACTACAGAGGAGTGTGTTCAGGATGGAAGTGTAATGAGGAAGAATGAGGTTTTGAATCAACCATTACACAGGAGCAGAATAATGCATGTAAGAAAATTCAACTTGAATACAGTTAAGAAAATGATTCAGTGATGAAGTGATAATTAAAGGATTGGACTCAGTGACCAAATAAGTCTTCTCCTCTGCTATTAACTTTTTCCATGTACTGTTTATCTAGGCTTGAAGATCCCACAAGATGGTAGGACACTTAAAATTTGGGTATTGCTGTCCTCAATATTAAAGTGTGTTTACAAGCCATGTGGATGCAGTCCTTGCTATCAGTGCCATAGATAGCTCTAAATATCCTTTCATGACATCATTAGCCTAATTATGTGTTTAGATCCCCTGCTAGTCATGTGCCTGTATATATGCCTTTAAGATTATTCTTTCAGGTATCACTTTCCAACATCATCATTTTCTTCATCATTAATCATTTCTAGAGGGCTTCAATGAGCTTTATTGGGGCTTATGGAGTTAAAACGAGACCCATCATAAGCAGCTTCACAAGACAGTGAATTTTTCATGCTAACTGATCTTTATAAAACTATGTCCATTATGTAAATAATAAAAATACAGTACTGTACGTACCGATATCCTTAGTTATTGAAAAACAATTAAATAAAAATGTGACATAAAGCAGCTGCATAAAGGAAGATTTAGGGAACTGAAATGTTTAAGTAATGTAGTATCTAAATCCCATTTCATAAAAATGAAGTTTGAATTAAGATCTATGAGCTACCAAACTTGTTTTTTCTTCCTGAACTGCTACATTTTCAGAAAAGACACACATATGAAATTTCAGATGTCGACAAGCGTGCACTTCATTGCATTTGTTCTGCTACTGTATTGGTCAGCACAGTCTAAAGACTGGAACTGTTCTTGTCTGCATTAGTACTTCAGGTGGTCCTCAAATGAAAGTGAGTTATACTTGATAAAAATGTGCATATGATTGCTAAATTTTAGAATATCATTATTTTCTAAAATTGGAAGGCACTTAGATACTACTAAGGATTGGGAATCCTTTGCCAAAATCTAAATCTACCACTGTTAAAATGGTGACTTTTGCTGTAGTATTTTTGTTTCTTTAAATACATGTTTATATTATCCTAATGGCTAGATATCTCGATTGTCAGAAAAGATTCATGTTGCTTCAGAATATTAACTCTTTACTAGAACCAAGAAGAAATGAGTGTCTCACCAAAGAAACCTTTTCATAAGGTGAAAAAAAAAATGGAATAAAATAGGTGGGATTAAATATATAAAATTTCGGTTTTCCTAATATTTATAGTTTTCATTGCTGGATTACATTGAAAAAATGACATAATGGATGGTAGAATTGTTCGGTGAACTTAAACATTAACTAATATAGATATTTTTATTTTGAGTTTTTATAAATTTATCAAGGGAAGTAAAAACTATGTTAAGTGAATGATCAAAGGAAACATGAGAGCCTTAAAAAGGAAGCTGATTTAGTTGCTAATCAGGGACATTCTTCTGTCAAATTAGCATACTTCAGGAATAGAGGTAGCAGGTCTTCATAATAGAAATCTTCCAAATACGTGACAGATGTATATTTGCAGCTATGCTTTCTTCAGCGGTACATGTTTTGAACTACATAAATCTAGGAAACGAGACAATACTTTCTTTTTGTTTTGTTGTTTTGTTTTTTTTTCCCATTGCTGGAAAACATTATCATAACTCATGCAAAATGTTATAAATAAGCATTCAATAAGGTAATGTATGCTGCTGAAGAACATGCTTTCATTAAAAGGCAGAGCACCCTGTGGATCCAATCCCAGGAAACTTCAAACACTTCTTTTTTCTAAAGTAACTTTAGGCAATATTGAGAAAAGACCCCCATACAGTTCAAAGGAACTTTGCTTATACGTTTTAGACTGAGTGAAACTGAAATAATCCATTGATCTTAGACTCAGCAACAGATAAAAACAATGATGTTATCAGCTTTCTTATAGTTACAGAACAGAACTGATAACATTCTTATTTCATTTATTTCTTGACAAAAAGCATGAAAAAATTTTCTTTGGCCTCAGTTTTCTAGCAAGATGAGTCTAGAACATCGATGTGGTTGAAGACTCCATTTACTATTCACAATAAGTTATTTAGTTTCCTAGTTCCTAAAGAGGACCCTAGTATATGTACTTAGTTGGTTAACCTTAGCTAAGGGACAACTCCTACCCAGCTGCTCTCTCTCTCTCTCCTCAACAGGACAGGGAGAGAAAATACGATGGGAAACCTTGTGGATCAAGATAAAGGCAGGAAGATCACTTACCAGTTACTGCAACAGGCAGACTTGACCTGGGGAAAATTAATTTAATTTATTGCCAACTAAAATACTTTTTGGTGGTGAGAATCAAAGATCAGCATCCTCCCCCTTTCTCAGGCTTATATTCATACCTTCATTCTCAATCTCTCCTTGCATTCCCTCCACCTGTCCTGTCCCTGGTGCATCACAGGAGGATGAGGGCTGCAGTCAGTCCATAACAGCTATTCTTTGCTGCTCATCCCTCCTCACACTTTTTCCCTGCTCCAGCATGGGTCCTTCCAGGGGCCACAGTTCCTTCAGGAAATATCCACCTACTCTGGCATGGGGTCGGGAATTTCTGCTCCAGTGGCTGGAGCCCCTCCTTCTTCTCTGACCTTGGGGTTTGAAAGGTTGTTTTTCACTCTTTTTGTTGTCTCCTTCTCTCAGCCTGTGCCATTTTCTGCCCTATTTTACATAGGATTTTTTTTTTATTATTATTTTCCCCAGGATACGCTGCCAGGGCTGATGGGCTCAGCCATATCCTGCAGTGGGTCCACTGCAGAGCTGGCTGGAATTGACTGTGTCCAGCATGGGGCAGGCCCAGCCTCTCCTTACACAGGCCACCCCTGCAGCCCTTCACTGCCAACAGCTAGACCCCTGCACCCAGACCATGTACAAAACTGGGGTTTTAGTAAATAAGAATGTACTCATTTATCCAAGTAAAAAAAAAAATCCTCATAAATGTATTCTTTTAGGATTTGTAATGCCAAACATAACCACAGGCTGCGTTAGATCATAGTATTAGAAGCAAGAGTTGTTTATGCAGATGGCAAATTCAAGTCATTAATCAAGTATTATTAAGAAGTTTGAAGTATTTTCTTTCATCTGTACACCCGTTTTCACGTGACAATTCTATCTGAAGCATCTACCTGCTCTGCTAAGTAAAGTATTTTGAAATTATCAAGTGCAGGAAAGAGACACACACAAAGAATCAAACTTTCTATAGGAGCTCAGATCACAGGCAGAAAAAAACACTGGCTCCCACTAAAGCTGTTTTTCAATAAGGTAGGTATCAGTGGGAGAATAAATAGGAAAGAACCAACTCTTTTTTCCAGAGGGGACCCTGCCTGAGGCTCAGTGAGATTACAGTATAAATACAGTGGTCAGGGCTGGCTAACAGGAAAAAGACTCAGTCAAAGTAGGGAACCAGATCACCGCTAAGGCATTCACATTAATCTGAACTGGTTGCAGAATTACCGTGAAGCTTTGGCAAGCCTGAGTGGTTTCCGCAAGCCAGTCAGCTGGGGGCTAGGTTAGTTGTCTGGTTGGTAGATTGCCTTACTGAGACATTTTATTATCTCCTGCTTTTTATCATGTCTTTACGCTACACTCCCAAAGCCTTGACTTTGACCTTTTAACCGCCTTGTTTAATCGTGTTCCTGAATTCCATCCTATGGTTTGTATTTTTTCAGTTGCCTGATGTATCCTGACTACTGGTAACTTCCTCTACATGCTGAAGTGATGAACTTCTTTTTAGTTTCTTGACCTTGCTTTTGATCACCTTATAGTGCCAGGTGCTGTGTTGCATTCCTGATGTTTTCAATATCCTTCTACAGTGTGTCTTCCACAAACTAAAGCTATGAGTGGAATGAAAAGATACAATGCGGTAAAATGTTGGATCAAAATTACTCAGCTAAAGTTGATTTTACCTAGCATTGATTAAGGAACCAGCTACAGAAAGGACAAAATTCTTACAGGTAATTAGCCCCAGCTGAACCTTGACCCTAGTCTACACCCAACCATGGAGGTGGAAGAAGGAGCTACTAGAGTGAAGGTCTATGTGTTTTTCCTAGGGTTTTTTTTGCTGTTGGATGAGAGGTGGTGGAGTCACCATCCCTGGAGGTATTTAAGAAACATGTAGAGATGGCATTTCAGGGCATGTTCTCGTGCCCGAGATTGTAGGTTTGTGTCTGTTTGTGGGTGTGGTTGGTTTTGTGTTGGGTTTTTTTTTGTGGTTGGACTCAATGATCTCAAAGGTCCCTTCCAACCATGAAGGTTCTGTGATTCTGAGTGCTGAAAGGTCAAACCAGGTAAATGCTAGAAACTTGTAAAAAGCTTTCAAGCAGTCAAACTGTATAACTGTTTCATAGTTAGTAACTGATATCTATACATTTGGACTATCTGTGTGAATTAATCCCTCTGAATTAAGTCAAGATTGGATCCTCACCTAGGAAAGAGTGCTAAAGCTGAGACACTATGTGGAAATATCACAGCTTGCTGGACAGCAAATCAGACTGTTAGTGCAATGGTCTTTTCTGAAATCAATCTTTGAAGTATGTGACAAGTAATGATAGTTTTTCCAGAAGCAACTCTCCAATGACTTCAGTGGAATTACTCATGACTGAAGTAGACACTGTGTTTTGTGGGTAGAATTTATGTATCTGTGCTTTTGCTCTCCTTTTGTCTTAAGTTAGAACCCTGAAACTTCGTTGGCACGTTAATTATAGTTTAGGTGTTACTCACCTGAAATAATTCTTCTATTTGTAGTACATTATCACAATTAAATCAAAAACATTAAGGCTAGAAGAAGTGATGTTCTGTTACATTTTTCTGTTCCCCTCAAAATCATAAAAGAATTCTGTCTAAGCTTTAAGGCCTAACTTTAAACAGGAAGGACTGATTGTTACTCCAGGTAAAAAACAAATTCTTATGATGTTACTTGCTAATAAAATAATTCCCAGGCTAGAGCTGGGAGATCTAGGGAAAAAGTGAGCCCAGGAAGCCCATTCCGAAGAGATTAGACTATCACAGGGTAAGATTGTAAAAAAATTATTATATTAAGCACACGGTACTGTGAGTAGGAATGCCATCCACAAAAATTTAAGTTCTGTACCAGAATAACACTGTTCAGTAGCAAAATATGTCTTTAAAAGCAAAAATATTACTATTTTTAAATTCTTTAAGCTATTAAAAATATTCTGGTAATGTGTTCCCACCAGCATATGATAGATAAATATATGTGGGTTAATTTGCAATAACTTTTTTTTTTCATACCTTTACTCTTGGAAAGAGATGCCTACTTCTTCCATGTGATGTCTTCTATCATTTTATTGTCTACCAGGGTGTCTAAAGCTAAGCTGGAAGTGCAAACAAGTGTCTGGAATCTTTACTCATCTGTTAAATTGCTAGTCCTGTATTATCTTGCTCTCATTTTTAAGCACATCTCATACCTATCTCATACATAGAAATATTATATTACGGTACTAGCAGATCTACAAATGTCTTCTTGAAAGACCATTTCCAACTCTCTCCATCCATCCATGGAGAAGGATACATTCTCAGGACTTTACATATAGAAATGAACTGAATAGAGTGCAAAGCTTTTCCTCTTTGTGACCTGTCTATTTAAAGTGATGAAAACTACAGAAATGCTAAAAACTAATTAAAAAGTTGTCAGACTTGGTGTTTTGATGTTTTCTTGTAACATTGGACATAAAATCATTTTGCCAAACAAATACACGCAATACCAAGGAAGTCTTCTGGGCATTGAGATGTGGTTTTTTTTGAACATGTATGAATTATGCATCTTAAAAAATTAGAGGAGAAAAACACACAAAATTTTCATTGGAAAAATTGATCTTTCCACATTCTTTGAGAAAATAGTATTTTCTTTTAGTATTTGATATTTTTTTTTTTTTTTTAATCACTGGAATCCCTACATGTGCACTGGAATTGCAATTTCTGAAAGATAATCTTCTGAAGAAGAACTTTATTAATATATCACATGACTCAGTATCACTTAATCTAGCTGTATTATTTTAAATAGAGAAAACACTTTAATTTTTCTTTGAGGTATAGTAGTTCTGAATGATGAGCAGCATGATGAGCAGCATACCAACATTTTTAGCTGGTATTGTAGGGAGATGTTAAGAGTCATGCAAGGAAGCATCATGCTACAGCTAACCAGAATATAAGGCAAGTGTTGATTAGGGTTATTTGAGTCTCTTCAGCCTCATTCTGTATGGTCAAAGTTTTGATGTGAATGATAAGATGGAAATGTGTGGAAACAAATTTGCCTCAGAGCAGGACAGAATGGGATCAAACACCAAGTCTGACATGCATGCTAAAATAAGGTAAAATACCCATGGAAAGCTGTAGCAGGGCCTTTGATCATAAGTATTAGAAAGTTAATGGTTCGGTCAGCTTATTAAATGCTTGTATATATATGACTTGTACTGGTACTAGTGATGCAATAATTTCTTAGCCTGGTTCTGAATATTATACATTTCATTTTACTAGACTTCTGTTAAAAAAATATTTAGTATCTTATTCATGAATGTGTTTAAAATATGAACTAGACAGCATCCTAAATGAAATGTCTTTTTATCTCATAGGTGTTGCAAAGATGTCTTCTTAAATCCAGTGGGGATTTTCTGGTTCATTCACATTCTACTTCCAGCAGAACTCAGGCCAGTGTTTGCCTATTTCCAATATAAAGGTAAGTGACTAAAACCTGCCTATGTTCAACCCTCAGAATCTCATTTCTGCTTTTATTTAGTTTCATCTTGTGATAATGGATGTTCATTCCCTTGGATTTTGAAGCATATCTGAATATAACCCAAAACTAGCCAAATTAGTCTGTGACTCAATGTGTTGGATTAAAATTAAACTAACAGCAAGGTTCAGCAGTATCTGCCTCTAAGAAGGAAAGCTTTCTGTAGTTCTTTAGCATTCAAAGAAAAATATGTTTTGTTCTATAAAGAAGTGTGGTCTGGCACTTAATTATTAAAAAAAAAAATATTTTTTTACTTAGTCTCAGTTTATTTAGATTTTGTTTCTTAATCTGTATCATAGGATGTATTGCTTCATTTACCTTCCAGAGGTGTTATGAATGTTTTAATTAAAAATATTAGAGAAACATGCTGAAAGCCTTGCATAATAATTGGTGGGAATGAAGTATCAGATGTTTTGGGTTTTGTTTTAATGGATATCCCATAACTAAAAGAAATAGGAAAACTTTCCAGAGATGTCTGGTAAAAGAAAAATGGCATTTAATAACTTCTAAAGCCAAACCACTTTGGGAGAGAAAGCAAGCTGTGAGCTATATACAGTGATTTAAAGTAGCATTTAAGCTTTCATAGAATATAGAAGAATTTGAATTTTCCATGTTAGCAAATTCTATTGTATGATCTACATGCTATTTTAAGATGAGAGCAAGCATGAATCTGGGTTGTGTCTTGCTGAGCTAGTTTCATCTATGGTAGTGTTCAATGCCTCCAGCTATTTATTCAACACCACTAAATTAACCTCTAGGAACAGCAAGATTAGTTAGACTAAGAATGACTGGTGCAGGGGGTAGCTTCATGCTCAACTATGATTTAACTAAGGGCTTTGTTCATCAACTAATTAATCACTATTTGGACACATTTCCTGTGGCTGTGTTTTTAAAAGTAGTGCAGAATAAATTTTTATTCTGTTGCTGTTTGTTGTTCCCATCTATTTGCTTATTTCACCCATTTTAGAAACTGACTCAACCCAGGTTCTGAGATGGTATTAAGAGGATGAAATTACACTATATCTCTGCAGATCAGGATCGGAAAGCCACTTGTGCTTAAGATGCACTTGATTTTAGTATTGTCAAGACTAGGATTTTTTTGTTCTTCCTACTTCTTTTCTAAAGCTGTCTGTATAGTGCATTTTCAAGTGCCATAATTGTTTGTGTTGCATCTATTCGCCTTCAAAAGGATCCTATGGTGCAACTACCAAAGGCAGGAAACAGAAAGGCTGAGCAGACAGGGAACACCAGGATCTGCAGTAACTGGTCTTTCAAGTATTGGGTGTGATGGCTCTTTCTAGGTTACAGATTCCACAGAAAATAGGATATGTTGCTTTGAGAGAAGACTAGATTCTGCCCAGAAGGCAATTAATACAGTCCAGGGAGTCCCTGCCTCTTGCTGAAGTAGTTTACCCCCACTCTGGTATTTGGCAGTAAAGGGTCTCTTCCAGTCATGGTACCCACCAGTTCTAAGAATTATCAAAGAAGGTCATTGTGTTCAATTAGGGGCAGAGAAATACTGTTTTTTAACACGGATCCATGACTAACTCAGACAAAACAAAGATTTAGGTGCTGACTGCGTGTATATTCAGAAGTAGATTAGCGAAACAACAACCTATGTGAAGATGCATGAATCAAACAGAAGCTTGGATTATACCTCCAGATAGTGAGAATGGTGCCAAATAATGGAAAGAAATATAAAGTCACTCTGACTACAATTTTAGTTGCCGTAATTTAGGTAGAGAAATGTGAAAACACTCTGTTTAGGATGAGTAATAAGCAGAAAGTACACACAGTAGACAGGACACTATGCTCAACAGGATTGACAGAGAATGAAATGACCAGGACTTTTTAAGAAGAAAATGTGAAACTAAAACTTGCAATATTCAGCCCCAGGAAATAGCCTTTGCCTACAATCTTTGGTGAAGCTTCATACAGAGGTAAGACTGTTAAGGTCTGCATTGCCTGATGATATACCCTGAGCTAGAGATATTTGCTTATAGTGCCAGGCACAATATGAGAACAGTGTTGGGAATGTAAATAGCCTAGTTAAGAAAAAAAGAAAAAAGAAAAATCGGCAGTAATTCCAGGTAAATCAAACAAACTGAGCAGCAGCCTAAATCCATCAGAGCATTTGTCTGAAACACGCAACTTTTCCCATACTTAGGTTAGGCATGACCCAAATCTGAGCTATGGCCATTTTGGCCATTATCCCACCATGTTTCTCTGATGGCGATTACATCATAGCTGCCGTGCTGCACAATGGCTTCCAGCTCCTCTTGTTTGTTGCCCATGCTATGGGCATTAGTCTAGGTGCACTTAAGGTGGGCACCCGATTTCACCCCCATCCTTGGTCCTTTACCCCCAGGCTCATTACCAGTGGGCATGGTATTGTCCCCTTCCCCCTTCGATTCTAGTTT